>VZRZ01007597.1:141593-208313 GCA_013398175.1 Climacteris rufus
TGCTAATGTTTTTTTATTTATCTGGGTTTTTTTGGTGAGTTTCAGCTGTTGTTTTTGTCTAGACAGAAGATAGTCAGGTCTCACAGCTGAGAGCCTCTAGGAGCTATGCTTGTATTTTATAATAAAACGGGGAAAACAAATATTACCTAAATAAAACATCATCTATAGTTAAAATATATTACCTCATTTTTTGCACAGTAACAACCTTTCATCTTTCGCATGTCCTTGATTTTATTTTTTACAGATTGTCTTCATTTCACCAGAATCACCAAAACAATATTTTTAGCCTGTAAAGGTTTCTTAGTCTTCACATCGGTAAAAAGTTTTAAATGTTATTGGCCTGCTCTGAATGCAATCCTGCTATTCTTGGATTGCATATTTGAACTTTCCTCAATGCTTCAGTTGAAAAGATACTTGTCTGTAAGTTTTACTACATTTCTCCCTGTAGCTTTTATTGTCTCAGGGTTGTTCTCTTAATTTTCATTGAGGTCCAGAAAACCTAAAGGGCAGGTCTGAGAAAAAATATACTCCAATTTTAAAAGTTGAAATAGTTTTCTGTTACATTACTAAATTCTTCAAAATCTGGACTCCATGCAGTCATTTACAGTTGTACAACGTCCAGTCATGCTTCCACAGCAACTTGTGTAAATCAAAGTAGGCATGATAAAATGAATGACAAAGATGGTTTTACACATGTATTATTCACCATACCAATTATTTACTAAAGGTTCTTATAACTGAAGTGCCCAGGGTATAATTCAGTAAAAGGTCCTGTGTGATACCAGAGGGAGCAAATATTTCTGAAAGGTTCTCTTGCCAGGAAAGCTGATGAGCATCTGCCCAAGAGGAAAAAAAAGCAATTTTCAGAGACAGGAAATCCTAGAATTTTCAAATGCATTATGTTTTTTATCTTCAGTTTAAATATATGCATCACATACCATAGAATCATAGAGTCATAGAATCAGAGAATCATAGAATGGCTTGGTTTGGATGGGACCTTAAAGATCATCAAGTTCCAACAGTCCTGTATTGTATGTCTGATCCTATACCATGAACATAGTTTATTTAAATATTGTAAAGCCCAGAGGGATATTTGAATAGCTTGATTTTTACTTTTTTTAAATTTCTACAACTTGAAAAGAGGCGTGCACATCCAAAGCAAGTTACATTTTACACAGAGGGCACCAAAACAGTAAATGAACAGTAAAATTCTCTGCAGTGGCACACAGAAATCTGTCTCCTCTTCAGAGAGCTCCAGTCTCAACATCACAGCTGTCCTACAACAAAAACTTTATATTCACACTGAAAAACCATAATTTGCAGACACATGTAGGCATAACCACAGAGAAAGTATTCTAGAAGTATGTATAAGATCATAGACCTTAAGGAAGAAAACTACAAATGTGTGAAACGAGAGGAAGTATATTTTCAAAACCTTAACATTGACACATCAGTTTCCCTCTATGGGTATCTCTGCTCTTAAGTAATTAATGTATTTGGCCTTCTCTCACCAATACAAAGCAGAATTAAGAACTCAATCATCACATTTACAAATACAGAAGGAACTCTACCATTCATCTCAGCAACATCCACAAGTATGTCTGTTGTACACTGTTGTTCTGAAACAACAAAAAATTTCAGTAGCCATTGTCGCTCAGACACGACAGAAAGACGCAGACACACATTGAAGAAGAGAGCCAAGACCACAGGCCACAAGGCTGGGCAGGACTGCCCTGCCTTCGACCCTGCACTTTATTTTATATATCCTTTAGAAACCATGGTGGATTGGAGGGAGAAATAACCACCTCTCCATCACACTGGTCAAAGGAAATATCCATCAAATTTCTCCGCCCAGGAGAAAGGAATGCAAAACAATAGAATACAGTTACAAAAACATGGCTATGTTTACAGAGAGTGTATGATAAACTGTTACAGAAGAATGAAAACATCGAAGAACTGCAAAACTCAGGGCAACAAGCCATAATTATGGTTAAAATGGGACCCCCAAATTATTCCTGAAAAGAAACAATTTCTGTTGCTTGGCAAAACTGTTTGGAGACTGTAGTCAAACCAGAGCCACATTTCTTCCAAAACTCTATCTTAAAACATCCATATTGTAAACCTGTAACTGATGACACCAAGAATTAAGTAATTTTCTACTATATGCTTTGCATACAGGACAAATATTCCACAATTTGTTCATGAACCTAGCCTCAATGTGATCCTTTCTCTCTCACTTCAGCTTTTGAAAGGGCTGGAAAACTACAGCACTGTGAAAACACATTCTTGCCAGATTCTTCAGCAGCTGAGAAAATAAGATGGTATCCATCTCCTAGTGTATACGATACTGAAAGTGTGAATGGTGTGCCTTCACATACTGTTAAGCAAGCACACTGGTAGCACTACAAATAAGCCAGGTCTAATGCAAATACAAAGAGAGAGCTATGTTTTTGGAGAATATAGTTCAGCCACAGGGAAAGTGCACTGGGAAAAGGGGAGACCATGTACAGTATATAACGCTCTCAAATTGTTTTCTTTTGCTTTAGTTAAATACTTTTTATTATGAATACAGTATTTATAGCTACACTTTAAATAATTTCTTAAGAGGGATTTGAGCTATAAAGGATTATGTTTATAACAGATCTCCCTTTTTGCATTTAGAATGACCTCTAATTTAAGTAGTTACAAGTAACTAACTCTCATTATTATACAGGTCATCCTTTTTCCCTACATCACTGCTCCTTATCATCTCCATTAGGATAATGTATTAATAAATTTTCATCTGCAGCAGTGGTATGCAACAGAATAATATTTAAATTGTCACTATTCTATTTGTCCTTATCAAGCCTTTAAACTCATGTGAGTAAGTACAAGTTAAATCCATTCAGGTTTTTTGAGTTTCGACCCAAGGCTAGATCACAGCACTGAAGCCAGTCTCTCAGATTAAAAACTGTGCTTGCACAGGCTAGATATGAGAACCCTGAAAATTTTTCAAGATCAGCTTTTGATTTGACTACAAGTAACTTTTCTCCTCTAATTTTTCATGTCCCACTTTTCAAATATACTAAATTTCAAGAATTTGCATTGCAATGGCAGAGCTGGTGGCAAATGAAGAATGCTGTAAATCACACAGCTATAATGAAAGGTAAAAGCCACATTAAAATTCACCATGCTTCTCTGTAAAAATTTGTAACAAAGAGAGGAGTAAGGTAAGTTCTCATGTGTCTGAACTAAATTAGTTTCTGCTGTACACCCATATATTAATGCAGGGAAACGAGAGGTGCTTAAATAATGTATAGGGATTCCACGACTGCTCAGGTCTGAAAATGGATACCAATGCAAATATGTTGGTTCAGTCCACAAAATTAAGCCAAGAATTGTATAATTTCAAATCATAATTTTGTCAGAACAGCAGAACTAACCTGTTCTGAAGTGAAAAAAATAAATTTAAATGCAGTGGACGATGGTGAGTTCTCAATAATGCATCTAAAATCAAAAAACCTGACATAAGCAGTATTCACTTTATACTAGCTCAAGGTCTCATGAGACTAAATCTACTCCATTACTGTAATACATGCAAGTGCCTAAGAGGTCTTTTACACAGACACTGATTGAGCTTGACTTTGCTTATTTAGGAACAGGTCACTAATTCAGCATTATGGAAATGAAGGAAAATAGGAGGAGGCACATGGGGCAGTCTCATCAGGAAAGCTGTATTGTTACAATGTCCTCTTGGTTCTGTGAACTTTGAGTAATCCATGATTGTTCAATACATTTCTCACCTTTTTATTCACCTTCGTTTTTCTTCCACTCCATTTCGTTATTTTTTGTTTCTCTTGCTTACAGTTATACAATAATCTGATAGGAGACAGTTCTGCATGACAGGAACACAAATTGCACAGGAGTTAGTCTCAGCCTTGGTGTAACATCATTCCACAGACTTCAGAAACTTTAAGAGATCAATTTTATTTACAGTGTAACAACATCAAAACACAAGGATCGATAAACAAAGAATGGCTTCAAGTGCAAACAATTCAAAATTAAAAAGCAGAACAGAGAAGTGAAAGTCAGAGGCACTATTGGAAGGTGCATAAAACTGCACCATAGGATCTTACATGGCAATTGGATTGGCAAGTGTACTACCTGTCTCCAGTAAAGGAACACTTCATGCTGGGGAGGAAGATAACACCCCCTGTCCACACTATTCATCTAGCCAGCTTTATAGATTGCCACTGAGCCTTTTTGTGAGGTCTCAGTTTATGACCTGAAGTGAACTTTGATTTCCCAGATTTTATTTGGAATAATATTGCTGGTAGTAGAACTTTCCCAAATCCAATACGAGTATTATTTTGATAATGGTAACATATTCCAGATCTGTATTATGCACTGTGTGAAAAAGACTGTGCGTTGTGAGATGGTGCATTATTTACATATATATTCACAACTTTGAAATTTATCCCTTGGGTACATTTCACAGATATAGTTAATATTTTTTTTTAATTTTTTTTAATGGTTAAATCTTTTATTCTCTCACCTTCTGTGCCTTAAGTCAAAGTTTTTAAAGACAATTCTTATTTCAAATTCTGGAAAATAAAAAATGCCTCTCTGATATATGTTTTCTCCCTCCCTCACTGTATATGCATCATACTATATATATGTAAAGAGAAAGACGAAGATAACATTTCCCTTTGGTGACTGATCTCTCCTGGTCCTTATCTCAACCCATGAATCCTTTGTCATATTTTCTCTCCCCTGTCCAACTCTGGAGGGGAGTGAGAGAGTGACTTCATTGGCTGCCTGGTATCCAGCCAGCATCAACCTGCTACAAGTTCACATACAGCAATTAATAAAGCTTCATGCCTACCTTAACATCTTTCTTCACCCATCAAAAGTTATGTTACTGCCATCACCCACTTAAAAACACTGGTTGTTATCAAACTAACTTAAAACAGCTAACAGTAAATGTTAGAGTGCACTTAAAACCAGATTTTGCTCTCGAGTTTGCGGTTGCTAAGAAAAACAATATTCAGGCTTTATACCATTTGGCATTCTTTTTTGATCCAAAGATTACACACTTCAACTGACATACCTTGAGAGGTGAAAATACAGGGCATTTATGCAATACAAAGAATATAAAAGGAATGTAGGGTGACAGTCCTAAAAACAATCACCTCTTTTCCCTGCCCAAGGTCACAGATAACACTGAGAGACTCTTCTCTGGAGTCTGTAAAAGCCTGCTAAAGGGTCCCTATTTGCCTTTGTCAAGCAGAACTGCATTAAGAAAAAACACAGTGGTAATTACCGCATTCTGTAATTTCTGTGCAAATTATACATAAGGCTTCAAGTTGATAGCTGAAAAAGGCTGAAATTCTCTTGCATTTGTGAGTTCCTGTGACAGGAGTCAGTAACCAGGGAGAAATCAGATTCTCACAGGTTCTGTCTTTTGTGCCTTTACACAGTAGGGCAAACCTTGCTCTTTTTCTGTCTTGCCATGCTCTATTGTTTATAAAACTTGGTTTCTAGAAACTGAGAAACAAATTCTGACTGAATATCAAAATTTCTTACACGTTTAGGGGAGACAAATTTTATCTTCACATCTTTTTATACAATTCATTTTTCTGTAAGTTGTAAAACTGTGGAAATACAGGCTGGCTTTTTTAACATCTGAACTGTGTAAACAAGATATTCTTTCCACTTGGAGCAAAAAGAGTGTCTTTGTTTGCAAGAGAGGGGTGTACAATAAAATGGATGATGATCATGGAATTGAATAAGGAGGAATGGATTAATGGTTTAATGGTTTTATACAGACATAATTTTTAAGAAGACAGCCATATCTTGAGTCAGTCTCTAGTACTTCTATTCCAATCTGTTAAAGAGTGTTCATCTTCTAAAAATATTGTTATAACACTGTATAAATATCTTTCCCATTTACCCCAAAGCAAAAAAGTCCTTAAATACTGACTGTCTGAGGCATTCAGAGGCCACACTTCTCTTCTTCAGTATGGCAGAAAGTCATCTCAGTCACCTGAGTGAATTGTAGCTATAACAAGCACCATAAAAAAATGATGTGAGCTGTTTTTCTTCCATGGCTGGTGGTCTCACCAAGTTTCAACCCTTATTTCTCCATTCAAGAAAGTCAGTTATATTCCTTGATTTGCCCTGCAGAACAGCAGATGCACTGGACTTAGAATGCTCTGTCATCACCCTGAACACAGGCTGCAAATCCAGCATTTGCTTCTGAAAGGCAGAATGACCCTTCCTCACAAGCACAGTGAGGCTCATGGGTCCAGCTTACCACACTGGCTAAGGAAGTGAACACGTTCAGAGACAGCAACTCACACTTTGTAAGTGTTGAAAAAAGTCTCACCTGGAAGTCTCACCTTTGTCTAGTAACATGGTACTGGAAATGTCCTTTGACTTAGCAATTTGCCAAACCTGACAATGAAAACAACAAAGGAAAGAAGCAACAGGTCTTCAATTTTGTCCAATTTAAGCTCTCCAGAGCAGAGAAGAGCAAATAGGAACCAAACAAAACTGTAACATTGCTATAGTATGCCAAAATAGAAACCTTCCTGAACAATTCTTTGTTGCTAATGTTTAAGGGCAGATCATTTCTTCAGTTAGGAGTCCTTCAAGTTCTTTTAATGAGAAAGTTTTAAAATAAAAAACATCTTCTGCTACATTTTAGTCAGGTACTCCTTTCAGCTGAAAGTGACTGATTTCCAGTATTCTGTTACTTTAAAGGAAAAAAAATCTGCAAAACTCTGATTTCTGGCCTTTAGTGCAAACAGAAAACAACACTTGTTATTTCTTCATCAACTCCCCTCTGAATACACAAGAACATGTATGAAGGAAAACTTGGGCTTTGTAACACCTGAGCAAAACATTCATGTTTTGGTTTTAAAAGCTGATACACCAAGGGCACACGTTTTGGAAGTGAATGCCTACAGCTTGACATCTACAATACATGATCCAGATGTCTGAACAATTAGTAAGAGGCTTAAATTGAATGCAGAGGGAGTACAGCAGCTCTTACAACCAGCTCAGTTTTAGATGCTTTGGCTATCTGTCATTAGATAACCAGCCTAAACACACGTGCAGAAGTAGTAAGGAGAGAATCTCAGATCCATGCTCTGCAATTTTCTTAAATGGTCTGAGGTGTCTTGAAGTATAAAACATGCACTTACTAAGAAAACAGTTTCAACATTCAAAGCATAAATTATAGGGATAACTCACTACACAATGTTGTGGTTTAACTCCAGCCATCCACCAAGTCCCACACAGCTGCTCACTCACTCTGCCACCAGCAGGATCTGGGACATGATCAGAAGGGTAAAAGCTGGAGAACTTGTGGGTTGAGATAAAGACAGTTTAGTTGGGCAAACAAAAGCCAAACAAAGCAAAACAAGGAATTAATTCCCTTCTTCCCATGGGCAGGCTGGTATTCAGCCAGAACAGGGCCCCACCATGCATAATGGTGACTTGGGAAGACAAACGCCATTACTCCAAATGTTCTCCCTGCCTCCTTCTTCCCCCCACTTTATATACTGAGCATGATGTCATACAGTCTGGAATATCCCTTTGGCCAGTTGGGGTCACCTGTCCTGACTGTGTCTCCCCCCAGCCTCCCATGCCCCCTCAGCTTCCTTTTCAGCAGGACAGTAGGAAAAGCAGAAGGGGCCTTGGTTCTGTGTAAGCTTAGCAATACAAAAAACATCTCTCTGTTATTAACACTGTGTTCAGCACAAATCCAAAACACAGTCCCATACTAGTCACTGGGAAGAAAATTAACTCTACCCCACCTGAAACCGGGACACGCTACCAGTTCTGTATCCAAATGTATAGAAACTTGTAATATAATTTCAGAGGTAAACCTGGTGCAGCAGGAAGAAGGGAGGAGATGAGCCTTCTTGTATCAGCTGGTATGCTCAGCTTACTACAGGTTTAGCCTTATGCCACCTAAACTGTCTCTGCTCTCACAATAATGCAGCTTCTGCTCAAACTATATGGCTGTCCATCCTATACAATAACTCAATCATCTCTTCTGTCCCTTGCCCCACACAGAAACATCTCCAGTTTCTTCTCAGGTCCCCCGAGTTTTGTTAGCAAAAGCCAGGAAACCCACTCCTTAGGAAGTCAAGCTGAAGATAAATCTAATGTGATATGCAAACCAACTAATGGATATCCTAGACAGTTTAATTCTACTTTTCTCTGATTTCTAGATATCTTCTTATCCCAGGAAGACATCTACATCAAAAATAGCAGAGCTAAATAATAAAAAAAAAATATAAGAAACTTCATACTGCAATATAACTGCCTGGATAGAGATAACCAAGAAAAAAAAATAAATAGTCAGGAAAATGGAATTATGCACTTTGTGATGACCTGTCAGGGTCAGGAGGTAATACACTATCTCTCTTGTTCACAATTTATCTGACCTCTTAAAGAGGGAAATGGGCTGCAAGTCAAATCAGATGTTCATTTTCCCCTAAAAGCAGGAGACACAGAAAGCTTCATAAATTTATCAGTTCGGATCACCTACAGAGAAACTAAAACTTTTCACATCTGAAAAATGAAGGTCAATCCTTCAGACCTGCCATCTTTCAGAAAATAATAGACCTTTCTTTATGTCAAAAACTGAGCCTTTCCTGAATCATTATAATAACACAGCTTCAGAAAAACTGAGAAAAGGTGGGCATCAGTCAGATGTGCGTTGGCAGGAAAGGGAAAAGGTGAGGTTTGGTAATTATGCCATGTTCTTATTTTCTGTTCTAGAGGGGAAATTATATTTTGAGGAATTAACTGAATTATTAAAAAGAGTGTATTGATTCAGCCTGCCAAAAAGACACTGCAATATTCATTTTTCATTAACAGCTCTCTTAATATACTTTGTGATGTATCCTAACAAAAGTGTTTATCAAATCAGCACCAATGTGGGGAATTTTAATAAGGCAAGACTTTACTATCATACAGATTACATCCATTTGTTATCTAGTACCTCAGCCAATTTCAATGTCATTTCCCAAAACAATCTGCCTCCAGCTACTATCCAAATTTGTCTCCGTAAAACGTTTTCATGAATCCTGAAAAATTGTGAAAAACAAAGGAAAAAATAGTTTGGTACCATAAGGATAGACATGATGAGGACAAGAGGAAAAGGCATATTTGTAGCAAACAAAAAGTAAGCCTTTTCTTCACAAAGTCCTCATGTACATATCAATATTTTTAACTGTAAGCACATCTCAAATCCCAGTGGCTTCAGTAGGACTTTATAACCTACTCACATTTAATAATTGCTGAAATACTTTTCAGAACACTTCTGGGTTTAATCATATGCCCAAATGTTTTACCAGAATCAGCTTCATGTTGGTAAAGATTGAAGTAAATACTATTGGCTACGACTTTCCACTTTATCAAATTGAAGCCATGGAAGTCAAAATATAAAAAGGAATAGTCTCTTGCTCTTTCCCATGAAACACAGGTAGTTCCAACAGCCAAGTTCAAGTACAATATTAAAGACTGCATGTTTTCAGCTGTTAATAATTTTAATAACTATGGTTGGTTTATGACTTTGTCTACCCATCCCTCATCAAGACATCTTTCTTTACGGTGAAAGATTGTTTCTCTGCCTTTCTTTTACATGCATGCATTTTCACATAAACTGAGTAAACTAAAACTTGGAAATTTCCTATAAGGCCATTTTCTTTATTCTCAACAAGAAATTCATCCTAGTCTTACAAGTCATGGGTTAGTGTTCATTATTGCAATCTGATTCCTGTCTTTTTGTATATATTGGTGTTATTTTTAACTAATTTGTTAGGGACATAAGAAGCTGAAGGGCTCCACAAAAACTCCTTCTTAGGCTGATCTCAAAAGAAAGTATAAAAATTTCAAAGATGGCACTTAATTTCCAGTCCATTTTGCATGGATACTTTTAGACAGCACCTCTGTGTTTGCTGTCCTATCAAACTGAACTTTTCACAGGGAAATTTGAGATCCCACAGAGATCAAAACTTCCCCTTCAACTCTGACAACAGCACAGAGGACCTCCTATTTACTTGATTTACTTAAGAAGTTGATTATTCTTTATTAAAAGCAAATCTAGGGTCTCCTTGTAATTCATATTTGTTAATGATGAAACATATAAAACATTACAATTGAACTAAGGACAACAATTTCTTTTTTAATAGAATATTAGTAACAGTAAATACATGCTGATTGCAGCTGGATACCACCTCCTCTCTCATTTACGTCACGCAATGACACGATAAGTTCACTTTTTTGCAGGTAGAAGGATTGTTGATTTTGTACTTTGTGAGGAAGAGTAAAGGGACAAAAACTCCATGTGAGCCGTTAGCTCACAGCATGAATTTCTCTTGCTGGGACGGATCTCCCTATCTCCACCTCAGAAAAAGCCAACCTATATAACCACTAATCAAGCTGAGCTCACTAACAATACTGACAAGAGTAAGGGAAAAAGATCATTGAGCAAGAGTATTAAAACAAACAAAAAAAAAACCCTCAAAAAGTCTTATGGATGACTGTGCCACGTAGATCTGTTCCTTTTTAATTTATGTATAGTGTTGTTGTCCTTATTTATATTTTCACATTATTTTTTTACCTGTTTCTGTGTATTTCTTAGTGCACTCCAATGCTGATGTTCACACAGCAAGCAGCTACTAAGTACCTTGTTTAGTCTTTCCATTTCAATGTGCTGATCTCTCCACTTGTTGTAGTCTGAGCCCTACTCCTTACATGGAAGAATTCATCATGAGTTTTCCATGGGTAATCCCTAATGTCACTGTTTTCGTTATTTTTGGCGATTTCAGTTGCAAAGGCATAAAATTTTTTTTTTGTAGGAGTAAATCAACTCCATCTCTTAGGTTTTTGTGGTTTGGATTTGCTCTTCAAGGCCATTTTCAGGTGAATTTCACAAGACTACTCCAAATCACTCCATCTCATGAATTTATTTTTGCATGTAAAGGAATTTCTCTATATAATTTTTCTCTGATGTAGCTGTGTACTACTGTTTGTCATAACCTGCCATGGACAGTCACTTAGCTGGAATGTTTGGGATCAAACAGCTAAAATCTTGCTAAATTGTACACCCCAAAGCTCTACATGAATGCAATATGTGGTGTACAACTAAGGTTGCTTATGTCTTACTGTAAGACAATTTCTTGTAAAGAATGGCTGGCCACGAATAAAGCTATTCCTCCACAAGACCACAGTAAACATCTAAGAAAAAAGTTATTATTGCATTCTACTGTACTGTACTGTGCTTTCTTCATTCAGTATGAAGTCAAAGTTCTACCATGTGGTGAGGTGGTACATTGTTTTGTCTTTCAGGTAATGTTTACAATAATTTTATGCAGAAACTTTTAAAGCTTTTCCTCTGATTCAAAGCTTCCTCCTCTATGCAACTTTACAGAGACTTTTTTTTCTGTGTTGAATGACTTCTTTTGGTGGAGATGGGGGAAAATTCCTTCATTAAAAGTATTCAAGTTTAACTACTTTTCTCTGAGTCTCTCTTCCACTCAACAGTGCAGTTGAGGATTTTTGACATTGGGTTTTTAAATTTTTTTAAAATCTATTCCCAGAGTGTTATGAAGAGATGCTTCTTCCATAGAGAAATTAGGATATGCATATTTTGGGACAATACACTATATATGGTATTACTCATGAGACATTTCTTAGAGCTGCCCAAAATTTGTTACTGAGTTGTTTATTAGAAAAAGATTTTTCAGCTCAAGTTTTGCTGCAAAACATTCTGGAGATTCTGATTTCACTGAGGCAAAACAAAAAGAATTTTTTAAACTTCAAAATGTATCACAAAATGTAGCAGTTCTCACACATTCAGCTCCAACGCCTTACCATGTGGGGAAAAAAAATCAGGCACCCATTCTAAAGAAAAAGCATTTATACCTTCAAAGTGAAAAAATATAGAGCAAATGGGAAAGAGATAAAAACCATTTGTTTTGTGGATTAGGCTTCACAGGATGACAGTGGGACTAAAGATGAACATACAAAGCAAAAAGAAAAAAAGGCAGTGCAAGCAAAAAGGTGACTTAAAGCACAAGATCTCTAGCCTCCCCAAGTATGAGAAAAGAAAACCAAACAGCTGTATTGAGGCTGGATCTCCCTAGCCAAAACCAATGTATATTGAAAATCTCCCTTCAGACAATAATGATGTATTCTAGTGACACAAGCCAGGCAGGAGTTTCAGCTGACGGGCAGTTCACAGGATCTGCGCCTCTGGGTTGGCTCAGGCAGGGCCTAGGCATGGTCTGCTCTCTACTCTCAGCAAGGTTAGAGCCTGAGTGAGCCAAGCTTCATGACCAGAGAAAGTGACAGCAGGAAACCATCCAAAACATGGCACAAGGGAGATAATCTGTATGTACACCCACATATCTCTATTTATCTGGGCCTTTCCTTATCAATCTTTGCATAAACTTAGCTTATTCTCTTTTCAATCTAACAATTGAAGTTAAGTGAATAAATTCCTTTTCTTTGTTCTCTGATATAAGAGTGATGTGTTTTTTGTACCTATGGATTTTGTGGCTAATGTGGAGAAAAATATTTTTTCTTTCAACACAGTCCAATGTCCCTAGTAAAAAATAGAACACTGAAAAAAATTGTGTCAGAAATCTGCTGGTGGAAGAGTAATTTCCATGGCTGAAGAGGGAATTATGCCTTCAGTAAATTCACAGTAGCATCTAAAAAGTGTTTAGCAGATATATATATATATATATATATGTATATATACATATTCAAAAGCAGATTTGAGATCTGATGCTTTAAATAGAACAACATTTTCATAGGTCTATTATTTAAACTTTTAACATTTCTAAACCAGAGAGAAATACTTTTTCTTAAAGATATACATTCTTAACAAAAGTCCTGATGGTCAGATATTCTGAGCAATTAATTAGAAGGTAGGAAACTACTTTTGTCTCTGTATCTAAACCATTCTCTATGGTAGTTAATTACCATCAAGACATTTACTGCTTTCCAACAAAGGCTATAAATCTTTTCCTATTGAAATACATGCCAAAACCCTCCCTCTCTTGCAAGTGGTCCATGTGCAACCAGACAGAAAAATTCAGGAGTTTTTGAGCCTGCGCAGAAACTGATGGTTCTTTTGCACTTAGCTGAACTAAAATAGCATTTTAACAGTCTGAACACAAGCATGAATATCATGAACTTGTGTGCATGGGAAATAGGTATTTATTTGTAATAATAGAATCATCAAGATGTTCTTATTAAATAGGCTCCAAGATCTTGATGTTTCATGAACCTCTGAATACTCAGAGTACATGCATGAAAATAACTTTTAAATAATAGAGTGAAAATCAGTACTTTAGTGTCCTGACAGTTAATGACTTGATATCATTAGCTTCTTCCTTCATAAAGAAATATATTATCAAGAATAATTGAAAAAGAAGCTAGATTTAGTTGGAGACAGATGGGGTGAGAAAAGTCAGTGGTAGAATTAAAATATTTTAAAGTACAAAGATTACTCAGACAGAAAGAACAGACTTCCTGACCTCTGTAAATATTGCAAAGAGTTTTCTGACACTGAATGGGAAAAAAAGATAAAATTTCATATACATCTGTGCCAGCCTATCAAAGAAGCTAAGCGGGGAGGGCAAGAAACAGCCTTCAGTTTTCACAGTCCATGGCAAAATAGCATCTGACTTTGAACAAATCTTAATGACCACATCATCTGCATTCCTTACAGATGAGTAGGGTATGATACATACAACTACTGTCCTTCTATTAATTTATATCCATTCTGAACTTCAAAACAAAGAGTCACTTACCATTACTCAAAATTTGCCATTTATTCCTGTCTGAGTAAAGTTTATATTGAATTCAATTCTTGGGCTGCAATAAGATAGTTATTTGGAACTCATGTTTAGAAAACAATTATTTAAGTGACTTCCAGAATTTTTTTTTCACAATGACTTTGTTGGATCTGAGCCCACTGTTGAGTTGTAGAGAACACTCCTGAGTGCATGGGTATGAAACTGATATTGTGACCTTTATAGGAAAAAAAATTCCTCTAGCAAGACCTGCAGAAAATCCAAACCGAGAGCATCCTATCAAAATAATTTACCTGGTTATGTCCAATTTCCTTGTTTTTCTTCCTCAGGACCTGCATATTAAAGCAATATTAACAACTTAAATATACTCTTTGTCCTACTGCAGTCCTTCTAAGTACTTTAATTTCCACAGAATCCCCATTAACAGAGTTTTAAATTCAGTATTTAGATAACATATATTTGCTTCTGAAATTAATCAGTGCAATTTTATTTCTAGATCTTAAAAAATACTATTTTGAGTTGGTCGGTTTCTAATGTATCACAATTTGCAGTCCTATAAGACAGAAGCTTGTAATGCATGCTCATCAGTATTAAAAAAAGATAAAGATTTGGATTAATTTCTGAGACTTGAGACTAATAGTAACAACAAGTAAAATATGACTGGGTATTTGTTCAACAGCCATCAGGCTGAGGAAGATCCCTAACATAGCAAGAAATTTGTATAGGACAGAAATTTCAAGACAGCTAGAGACAAGAAACACAGCATGAAGAATGGTCACACAGCTTTCACTGAGTTGAGAAGCACCAAAGATCTGCATGGAGAATAAAAGACTGAGGATCCCTCTGGTGTCTAAATTACTGCAGCCACACTTTTTTTCTGTCCCATACAATGGAAGAGGAAAAATGGCCATAGGGTGAACACAGACCACCAGAGGTAGAAATTACTCCATATCACAGACAATGCAGTATAAAACCAGCAGTAGAAGGCTCTTCTTTACCTACCCCATCAACAACCGGCTGCTGGCTTCTTCTTTCCCCACTCCCTACACAGGAACTTTTCAGGTGACCATGAGACCTCTCTTTCTGTACTTTGCAGCACTAACACATTACTTGAGTCTTTTACTTTGAGGACAAATGAGCAGTATGTCAATCCGAGCATCACAGACAGGCCAGAAAAATCTGGTACAACAGTCAGGAAAAGGAAGCAGACAAGGACTGACTGACCTCTGGGAACAGAGCAAACACCTGTTAAAAAGGAGATGGGCTCATGGACATCTTATGAGGGGAGGATGATAGAATTAGTAACCTTGCTCTCAAAAATAACTTTCTCTGGTTTGCCACTCGTCACATTTTGCCACTGTATATTCAGTAATCATTTATAAAAGTAATAAATTTTAATTTATTAATGAAGTTAAGTAAGTCAGACTTTTAAGGGGTGTATGTGAGTTTGTGCTTTCTGCTTTAACCTTTAAACACAGTAGGATAGAGGACGCTGCAGCACTAAAGAGTAAAATTGGATACAGCCACTGACATTTGCCTTTGTCTGTACCTTCCCATTAATGTTTCCCCCAAATCCCATCACTATTTATTGTCTCCTGATGAACATTTTTATCCATCTAAATTCTGATTGCTAACCTGTCTAGATCTCTATGCCCATTATCCACTAACACAAAGGCCCAAACTAACTCAAGCTCACCTGCGATCCCCAGTTCTGCTCTGTGAACCTGGTTCCTGAGCCCTGCTGACATCTGATGATTGGCATGAGTAGATGAATGGTACAGGAACTGGATGATGAAGTTCATGGAAGTAGGGGGAGAACAGAAAGTAATGCTCCTGTGCAAGTGCAAGACAGGTACTTTGGACAAGAAGGGAGTATTTAATATGCAAATGTGTCTGACCATGCTTTGAGATGTGAGGTAGGTGCCAGAGCTGAGGGTAGAAAGACCAGCACAGCTTAAGCAATGACACGTTGTCTGCTTAATTCTGCATGGCAACATAAATCCTACCATAATAATGCTAGAAAAATACTGTTTTATTTTAGTGTATTTTTCTAGGTGCCATTTAGTTTGCTCCAGAGCTTAGCTTAACTTTCCAAGCCAATTCTCTCTTAGAATACAACAGTGCTCCACCTGGAAATACTTTAATGTTTCTTATTGGACTAAAACTGCATTTGACAATGAAATTCACATTAAATGACAGGGAAGAAAGACTGTAAAACCTCTAAATTTTGCACTTTTAGACAGGTACAATCATGACATGGAAGAAGAAATTTAATTTTTAAAAATGTATTTTCAGATTTCTTTTTCCCATAAAAATATTCCAACTAGACTTACTGTTATGCCTGGAGAGTACTGTATGTTTACCATATAGATTTACCACAGTGTAACTAATAACATATTTTCATTTCCATTTTTCACATGCCAACTCTGATTTTTACAACCAGAGTTATATTTATTGCACAAAATTGTAGTGGTAGCCATAGCGGCATGACAGAGTCTATAAAGATTCCAGTTGTGAATTAAATTGAATTTCCTTTATGTTTTCTACAGTAAGCCATATTTTGCGTTGTTCTTAATGAACTTAATTATTTATTTAAAGAACAACATATCTTGCATTTCAAACAACTTCTATAATAATAAGATATGGTAGTCAATAATCGGTCCTAATGCTCAAATATATTGCATTTTAAAAGCCTTTGACAAACTAACAGTTTAGAATAGTTTTGCAATTGAATTTTACAAACTGACATCCATCAAAATTTTTTCCACTTTCATTTGTGTTTTTACCCTACTGCTGAAGCTAAAGCAAACAGATAAAACAAAGTCTAATCTGACAACAGAACTACTTAACCAAATTACCTGAGGTTTGTTTAATATGTAAAAATACATTTATATTTATACATACACACACAGAGTTATGAGAGCTTGTATATTCAAAGGCAATTTCATCAGTTAGGAGTGGCAGACAAGCTATTTAGCCATCATTTACTTTTCTATATTTAAATCAGAACCACATATAACAAAAGAATCTGAATTTAGTTACAGATTTAGTTTCATCCCTCTCTTGTGTTTCTCTAAGCCTTCAGAGGAACCAAATTTCTGCACTGAAGGAGAAAAAGAGAAGGGAAGGAAGCATGATATCCATGCTTGTCCCACACACAAAAAGGAGTTGAAGACAGAAAAATCTGAAATTATTATTATTATCAGAAGAAATCCTGCACTGCCCCCTCCCTTTTACCACTAGACTTCACAGAACCACAGCATGAAGTGGTTTAAAAGAGGCTAAAACAGGACTCAGACATTTGGTTATTACAGCTCTGCTTATAAAATACAATAGAGCAACAGACCACACAGCATTTAGTTCATCCAGAAAACCTTTCAGTTAGGATATATGACCTGCAGCTCTGAAGACTCAGAACAATTTCCTCAAAGTGAAACGCTTAATCTACTGAAGAGGAACTAAACATTAAAATGGATTTAACACAACGAATGGTCTACATGTATTTAATTTGTCTAATGTATCGAATTTAGTGGGTTCTGTAAACTAAGATGGCTCTAGGGACTTAAAGAACTATTGCATAAAGTTTCTTTATCAGCCTGTTCCCTCAAATCATACCCTGACACACCTTTATTTCAACTCCCCTGGGACAGGCTTTCCCATTAAAATTTCTTTGTTCCCGATTTACAGTCGTAATTATTTTCTGTTTTCACATCACAAGACCATAAGTTAAACCACTGTACAGCTCACAGGACAATAGATAAAAAATTTCAATGGCATCAAGTCCTAGATGAAAGTATTTAGAAAATTGAAACATTTGAGCAAACAAGGGGCAAAATTTCAGTTACAACAGGTATTTATGTGAGTTTTGAAAAGTGTCTGAGGATTTTTTAAAAGTGTATAACTAGGTTGATTAAGTTGTTGAGTCTCAGTGTTGTTTAGTATTTACAAAGTCAGTTTATAAAGTTCTGGTGTGTGCCTTCATAGAGGTTTCCCTTCCAAAACAGGGGCCGTCTTTGTATTAGTCTCTGCACACTCATAAAACTAATTCCCCTAGAAAGTATTTTCACAAAACAATTTCATTAAAAGCAGAAGGGGAGTATAACCAAAATGGTAATTTCTATCCTTTCAATGGCCCTAAACCAATTTCAGGCTCTTTCTACTTTTCTGTAAACATCGCTTCATTGTATTGACTTTCTCTTGCAGATTACATGTTTTCCAGCACAGAGGAGTCAAATGAAATTTTCCAAACCACTTGTGTTCTTTGGATTAGACAACATAACTATCCTTTTGGCATACAAATTGAGATTTTATAGCCTCAAAATTTACTACATTATCCAAGAACTACCTGAAGCCAGTAGGTGCTCATTAAATAGAACTCCTTAAAAATTGTGGTAAATTGATTGATTGATTGATTTAATACTCAAAGATCTGTGTGAGCCTTGGTACTGCTGAACATGTCAGTATTTCTCTAAAATGAGAAATTCTGAGAGCTAGGTCCATATACGGTTTAAGAAAGATAAGTTAGTATTGCTTCTGACCCTTCTGCAGGTCAGCAGCTATCCTTCCCCAAAGACTAGAGAGGCCTTGAACCTACCTATAGAATAAATTTCACAACCATTACCTACCCTGATTTTGGATTGCTCTGTCCCTGTTATTGCAGATTTCCCCCTGACTTACCTCACTATCTGTTGGATCAAAAAAAGAGAGAAGGTAAAAGTGTGACATTTTAGCCTAGTGGTGAGATCTACCAGCAGAAATATTGGACTTGAGATCCTTCTGTCAAGTTATGGTCTAAGAAAAATGCTTACATCAATACCATGAATTGGACTGTGGAGCTGCACAGATGCCAAGCAGTATTACCGCGATGCCCCGTTATTTCGGCTTATCCCGGTAATCAGTCGAAGACGCAGAAATAATGAGAGCTGGACTTCGGGCTGTGTTCAGAGCAAGGGCGGAAAGGGGGGGAACCCCTTTCGTTTAATTCTTATATACACTTTTTTAAATCACAGATCATTGGAGAAAGTTAACACTTCCGTCTCTAACTATATTGGTTACAAGAAGTGTCCGTCAAAGGGATCTGTGTCCATGGGAAAGGAATGTAAAAAGATAATTTTTACAACAACATAGCTATGTTTACAGAAATCGTCCTTGAGACTGTCTAACAGAGAAAACTAGCTATTTTACAGTGAAAAATGGGCAACAAAGCAGTAAACCTTAAGTAAGATACTTAAGCCCTAGTGGGCATCAGCTTTAGGTCATTGCTTTCCAGCTCCAGTGGACTCCTCTCCTTGTATATTATACAGCATTTTCTGTTCACAGCTTTCTCTGCACAAATGTCATAGTACACTTATCTCAGGAACAGTAAACACCAAGGTGCTTTTAAAAGTTAGGTGCTGTGACAGAAACTTTTTGTAATTAATCTCTAGCGTTCAAATCCTGAAAAATTTGTTTTCTATCCTATCTTTTCAAGCCTACAGACTCAACATGAAGTTCAACAAAGAGGATGTTTCAACCATGGGAGATTGCCATCATAATGGTGCTTTGAAGTGGTATTTGCATTTCTCTCAGAGGATCCTGCTCCCTTGAAAGTCAATAACAGTATTGTCATTTCATCACCTTTGGGGACAGATGCTCAAATACAGCCTTAAGTGAAGAAAAGAAATTTATATTGCCATGGTGACTCTGAAGACAAGGGGAAGCAAGGGGAAGTATTTGGATGGGATGAGAAAAAAGAAGACATCTCTAGTTTCTAGTACTAAACTAGTAATTCTAGTTACTGACTAACATATGTACTGCATGTAGACAGAAGTGGAGTTCTGTGGAGTAAGGAGGGCCTAGGCAGAACCCACCCATGGCACACATATTAAAAGATTGTTCCCACATATTTCCACAAAACTCTTCATAGAGAACACAAGTAAAACTGCTTCACTTGTAAAGATCAAGCTGGAAAAGTAAAAGTGGATGTCTACAGTACATATTTAGAGATTGGATTTATTTGATAGTACTAACTGTAAAATCTTTTGCCCTCTTAACAGGATAATGCAGAGAGGTTAGAACTAGATGATCGTTAAGATCCTTTCCAACAGAAACCATTCTATGATTTTATGATAACCTGCACTTAAGATTTTGTACTCTGTGTGTACATAACACTTTTTGAAGGATTTATGGACTGCTCTTGCTTCAGTTAATCATTCCCCTTTACATAACAGCTGACCCTTGAAATTACATTAATATACCATTAACAGCACCATTAATATTGGTATTTTAAAAGAGAAATCATGTTGTGGTGCCTCTGGGTGTGGCTTGCGATCAGGCCGGGACTGTCGGTTCCTTTCCCCCCGCGCACAGTGCCGGTTCCTTCCCCCTCCCGCGTGGTGTTGGTCCTTTCCCCGCCCCTGCGCGGCAGCTGGGGTGGNGATTGGCCGGCGCCACTGTCAATCATTGTGGTCCTCCACAGTGATTGGCTCTCCCGACTGCCCTCCCCTCGCCCCCGTTTTATAACACGCCCGAAGTGCCATTTTGGCCGTCTTCTCCGCACCATATTCCAGTAATAAACAGCCCTGCTGGAGATAAGCGGAAAAGAACCCTTTCTCGTCTCTTTATTTCCCTGCATAAATTAAACCGCTGTGCGTGAGCTAAGCCTAGATTCTGCGGGAGTCTTGACGCTCGGCTCGCCTCTGATTGGAGACTAGATAAGGCCTGACTCAACGTTATTTAGGCAAACGGGACCGACGCAAGAGACTCCGAGTTACTCGCGCTTTCTACCCGCGGCAAAATCAATCTTGTGATATAGAATTAAATAAAACTGCACTTCTCAGAATTAAATGTGTGAGCTAACATAAAATCCAGTCTCATGTTGTGGGACCACAATCATCATGTCACTAAGAGCCAAAGATTATAAGCATAATGCTATGCTGGAGTAAAATAGTGTTGGGTTTTTTTTTAGTAGGTCTGGTTTGTCAGTGATTTTCAAGACAGATGGTTGTTTGCCTATGTATGTTAACAACTTCTACTAAAATCTGTTTTAATTAGATCTTGATTAGGATATTTGCTTTGTAGGAAACTTACTAACATGTTTCAGAGATGAGTACATGAAGTCACATCCAAAGGGCAGGAATGCATCATAATTTTAATTCTTTAGTAATCTGCATGCCAATAAATACAAACATTGATTAGTATGTCATTTATAATCTAGGAAATTTACTGTGGTATTTCTATTGTCCACCCAATAGGTTTTCCTCTGAAATAATATTAAACTCCTAATCCCTAAACTGTGCTTCTCAGATGCCTTTTCCTATTGAAAAAATATCTTCTATTATTTTGAAAAACATTGATTTTTTTTATTTCCTTGGCTAATCTCTGATTTTAGGCTTTAGAAAAAGTCATTACTTTTAACTCCTTGAGAAATCAATTTCTACTTTGATTCCTTCCTTTATCACTTCCCCCCTATTTTATCCAATTATTACAGGTATTTTTTCAAAAGCAACATCTGAAAAGCATTTAAAAAAAAAATTCAGACAGTTCAAATAAGCCACATCAATAACAAAAGAGCAAGACAAGTGTTCCAAACATGGACTCTGTCTTACTGTTTTTTTCTGCAAAATACTGGATTTTGGCAAGTTTTTGGACACTGTAAAAGTAATTAATAAATCCATTGGGATATTTTTGTTACAGCTGCTCAATAGGTGTTTCTATTGTGCACAGATGATCAAGGTTTTTCTGAGTACAGGAAAGGCAAGAACATTCAGAGAAGTCACCTACAGGGGTTAAGTTTTCTGTCTTTTGTATTTCATAGAGTACATTGTGCTGTATCTTCAACTTATATTTGTCATTCCTTATGTCTAGATGGTAGGGACTGTGTATGTGATTGTGCCTAGCATAAATAAACCTGCTTTATAAAGTTAGATTTAAAGCAAATTTTTAACTTCTTTGGTGAATGTGCAGCAGTATATTAGTCTCACATATTTTAACCTATTCAACCTTTGAAAACTGCTATAAGTAAAATAAAGATCAAAGAAGACACTGAATTTGGGCTATATAATCTACTCCATAGAAAACATAATTTTCTGATGACATCTAAACCAGTCACTTTTCAGGCCTAAAACCAAAATATGATTATTGAAAAAAAAATTTTTTTGAAAAAAAATTTGAGAACTTGGGAACTGACACAAGCTGTTCTTTGTGAGGCAAATGCAATCACATAGTCATAGAACTGGAAAAGGTAGTGCTTCAACACAGTTGTCGGAGCATGACATGTCTGCTACTTCCCTGGAGAATTCAGGCCCTCTTGAGAGAGAAAGGGCAAGTCTGCAGAAAACAGTTCCCTTGGACACATGCAGAAGATTGAGGAAACAACAAGCCTCCTTGGCTTCCTTCCTTGATAACCCATGAATTATTATTTTCAGGAATTGTAATAACCTCTAATATTTTGGTGAATACCGAAGAGAACAGAAATTCTATGCCTGCCTTTTATTAGACTGTGGTTAGGGTGGAAAAAGTTAGCATTTGTAGAAAGTTTCCCCTTTGCAGTCTTCCAAGAGAAACAGAAAAAATTATTCATTCACCCTGAAACTGATATCGGACCAGACTTGTCCAGGAAATGATCCACCCAGACATTTTAGCTAACAAAGGTATCACTTCACTCATTTTTTTTTATGTGAAATATCTCTGTGTTGAAACTAGGTGGCATTTATTTAAGAGTAAATATGTATTTTCCTTAATTAAAAGTAAATTCCCATAGTTTCTTTGGTATCTTCAGTGTGAAATTTCTCTTTTATTTTGTAGTGCACTTGATAGTTTACTGAGCTTTGTAGTGTGCACGTTAGCACTTACATTTGATATCTAACCTCACAGTGAGACTCATTTTCCATAGTCTGTTATTGTCTTTTGATTCAGACCAAATGCAATGGCAATTTACTGATTTGGGGTGAAAGCAGACTAAATGGAACTGAAAAGTTAGATTTCCCCAGAGTATCTTTCTCCTAATCTATATGGGGTAATGATTCTGGAGAGTGTTACTACATCCATTTTTGCAGCAAGGTGAAATTACCCATCTTGCCTGTATTCTGGAGTCACCTGGTGGTCCTCAGCACTTCTGAGATATTCAGGGTTACATACCAGGGTCTTTCTCCACTGGTCTCCAAGATTATATTACATAGATTGGATTAAGTGATGAAAAGACTTGTTGAAAAGTAATTAAAATCTGCTCCAGGGTAGAGGTTGGACTAGATGGGCACTTATATTTCCCTGCTGGTGTATATAAACGTGTACAAAGAAATGTTTGAACTGACAGAGATTAACAAAAAATAAGAGTACCATCTTTATAGACAGGTGTCTGATCCTGGAGGGAAAGTAACACTTAAGTGAAAACATTAAGTATGGAAAGGAAACTGCTGCTACAATATAGTGCGTCTATTTGTCATATTTACTGTGGGACTACCTGAAGCACTTCTACCAGAAGCCAGCAGGTTGTTTTTTCATTCATAATTCATAGTGTTTTCAATACAATGATTCTTTGTCATAAGTAAGACAAAGATTTCACATCTCTGTAGCATCTTTCATCTAGCTGAATCACAAATCACTTAAATTTCATGCTACTTAAACATATTGCCTTTAGAAAATATTTTTTGCCAGCCACTGGAAAAGGGCTGTTATTTCTTGTTATGCCAAGAGAAAACTGAAACAGATGGAAAAGCCAACTTAGTAACTCCTTGATACAAATCTCTCTTCCTCCTCTCCTCTACAGTACAGTAACTAAAGTGTGGAGTCCCTTCATTTTGCAAATAATTTCTGCAGTTCTGCAGTTCAAGCACCATAAAATATTTTTCCTGGGAATTCTTCTGATGTAAATATTCAGTCATGATGCGGGTGCATGCATGGTGACAGAAGATTAAACATTCTGCATTTTCCCTCATTATATATCTGAGACCAGTCTCCTAGAAAAACTTGAAAAAAATTGCAGTAAATCTGTGATGACGTTCATGTGCCTCAGGGGTCAGAATTCAGACCTTGATTCTTATATTTTCAGAATATCTAAAAGTATTACTTTTCCATTTTTATTTCACATAATTTTAAAACTTGCTTCACATCTTGCACTTTATTGGCAAAATAGGTATGAAGCACATAATTTCCCCATTTTTTTCTGATTTTTATTTAGTAAGATAAGTGTTTACATTACCCTTTTCAGTGGAGCTTTCCCTCAAGTCACATTTTCAATCTTTAATCTTATTTTATTAAAAGAATTCCAAAACTATATGGATTTTTCTTCAGCCTACCTAAAACATTTCTGCACATGGTAAAATAGCAGCCAAAGACAGGTAGCATCTGTTAACCTTTGCAAACAACTTTGTTTCATCATTCTTGTTCACTATTGTACCCATGATTTGTGCTTATTTCACAAATCACTTTAAAATACTTTTCAGTTGGTCAGCAACCAGGTACAATTGTCATAGACCTGCCTTGAAGTCTTTATCAGTATTGAAATCATAAAAGGTCACATTGAACCTGGCTTCTGCCTTCACAGCATGTACTGCAAAAGGTGATTCCATGTATTATGAGATATGTTTAGCTGCTAAATTGTCTTTTACTTATTGGGATTGTAATAATCCTGGAAAAGTACAGCCCAATCTAGTTTACACACGGTGTTGAAGAAAAATCATATGCTTTGTGTTTGATCATTGACTACAGCAGGATCTTGAGTAACAAAAGCCAAGCAAAAATAATCAGCTTCTAAACTAACAAATCATCACAGATAAATTATAACACTCCATTTATATCCATGGATATAATTATGGATATTATTATTATATCCATGGATATAATTTATCCACAGATAAATTATAACACTCCATTATAATTGGTTGCATTATGGCATGAATTTACAGCTGGCCCAAATAAACAGGGCCAAAGTTACTCCTAATTTAACAGCAATAGATTCTGCAGAATTAGATAGACAATAAAACAGATTAATTCAAATTAAAATGATAACTATTTCAATTGCTGTTGAATTAAAATTTCTCTTACCTTTAATTTCACCTGGAGCTTCCAACAAGTGTCATAGATTTCGGCAGGTATTTTTCTTCTTCCTTTTATATGAAAACATAATGTCACAGAAGAAGATTGCTCCAGTAGCAGTTGCAGATAGTTCAGTCGGGGAATCTAGAAAATAAAGTTTATGTAAGAAAAAATATTGTTAAAACCTGGGAGTGATTAAACAAACTTAATCATCAAAGTCCCCTTTCTTAATGGAATATTGCAAATAAGGACTTAAGAACATGAAGTCACCAAGGAAAATTAATCCAAATTATCCCAAGGTGCTCTTTCTCAGTGTTTTTATATACCATGCTAAAGACTAATTCACAATAAAAGGGCCTTAATTAAATTTTAGTTTTGTTATTTCCAAATTAAATTAAAGTGACTAACATTGCAACCATTTCTACTCTGACATGGAGCATTTATATAGGCATTCAACACTGTTTAACTAATCCACATAGAAAATTAATTAGGCTTAATTCTCCTGGATGGTGTCACATAAACAGGCTCACAGATATACTCTGAGTAAATCCCACCATATAAAGCCCATATAAGATATCGGAGTAGAAATATAAGAGTGGAAATGCCTAAACCATGTCCCATGAGAGGCAAGAAATCAAGTACTGATGGTTGGTCACAGTCAGCATTGCTTGAGGGATGAGCTAGAGGTAGTTTATAAAAGCCAGTTCTGTTGAGTCATATCAAATGCTCTCCAGGTCGGCCCCGTTTCTTCACATCCCTCTCTCAGAGAAACAGTAAGAAATTTTGATTCAGAGCAATGCTTCTAGCCCATTTCATTAGTAAAGAGGAATTTGAGACAGGGCTGAAGTCTACCTGGAAAGTAAATTACACTGATTCCCTGTAGAGACACACAGACAGCACAGAGAACTAAACAGAAAGCAAGTTTACATGGAGGAATTTTAAAGGGAAAAAGGTGACACACTTCTAGCAAAAGTAAGGTCTGCAGAAAATGGAACAGGGTGAAGAGAAACCATAACTGAGAGGTTAGTATTGAGGCTTAGGGATTAATGTTTTCATGACAATTTGAAGACAGTCTGAAGTAACAATATATTGATTTTCTACATGGGAAAGAGAGTACATTATCAAATGTACTGTCTGTACATAGCATAACAACATATAACATAACATAACAGTACAGTACAAAAGAGAAGAGGTACAGAAGTCGAATTTGAAGCCCAGCCTTATATTTACCAAACCTGACTTGTTGGAATAATTCTAAGAAGTTTGTATAGCAAAAAAAAATGAATCAATATGCTTTCAGTGCTGAAAGTAACCTCCAGCACACAACTATCATTACTGTTAATGGTGTAACATGCAAGACAGCCTCCTACTCTTCTACCCACCTTGGTGGGGACAGTCTTTCTAGAAGGTGAAACATCATCACTCCTACAGATCAGTGCAGGCTTCCTATCACAGGTTCCCTACCACAGACATTACTGGCACCAGGGAGCCGTTGTATTGTTATCAAACAGAAAGAAAGTATAACATTCCCCTAGGGTTATACCACCAGATTATATGATTTCAATATGATAAACCTCTAGGGGTGGCTAAATTGAGCTTGTAAACCTGAACACACAGTGGACCACTGAAAACCTCTACCAACTTTCTCTCTTTGTCCAGCGTGGCAACCTGGGAAAATGATGGGCATTCTACTTCTCAGAAGTGCAGTACTTATATTCTCACTCCTGTGGGACCACTGCCCAACTGCTTACACCTTGCCCTTGCCCATGCAGTCCAAACTACCATACAACATGCTGTGGCTGTGAGTTCACATATGGAAAGGTTTGGTTTCCACTATGTGCGTAATAGTCCAAGTGATAGTGCAGAAGCCTATTTCTCCCTTCCCAAAGGTTTTAAAGATGAAGAAAAACTATAGAAGAACTGAGTAATGAACCTGGTGACGAGTGTTTCTTTCATTGTCCTGCATTTTTCTGTGGATTAGATGGAAACGGTGATTGATGCTTGGATGTATGCATTGAAAATAATGTAAAGAGGAAAGGGATATATTTGTTTTTATGAATAATAAACATGTAATAAGCAAAACATGGTCACCAGAGACTGTTGTTTTTCCTTTCTCTGTTAATTGCTGCTTAAAGAACTAAAGTTTTAAAATCTTATTTCTCTGTCATTTAAATGTCAAGAAAAACTATGCAGAAAATAAGAAGTATAGGCAATGTAATATCTAGACAAATTACTGGTGGGTTTTCAGGATTACAAAAATTTCATTCATCAAAAATCCCTTCTAGTGAAGCAATCGCTGAAGTCCAGCTCAAGAAAATGGATCTTTATTAACTCTACTTCCAACAAATTCTCAAAAAATCTCCAGAAGTCCACTAAAGGCAAAACACAAAAGCAAGTCTTTGGAAAAGATCCGCATCCCTCCATCATTATTCAATCTTTTTCTAGAGGACTGTCAAAACAAAGTTTAACAGGCAGCAAGATACATAGAATTTATTTTGAATTTTTGAGAGAATAAACAACCAAAATCAAAGCTGGGTGCACCCATGAACTGATGTCTGGGTTCATTCTCAGGCAAGGAATTGATAACAGTATATAACTCTGCTTCCTCCTCTATGTGATGCTTGAGTTACCTTGGTCTCGCTGAAGACAGAATCAGGCTTAATTTGTTTTTCACTCCTTGATTAAGTAAAAAAGGTTAAAAGTTCCATCAGAGGCTTTATATATTTCTAACAATTGGCAAAAAGTACATATCAGAAATAAGACAAGATGAACATTAGCTGAAAAGAGAATCAAATACTTACTACTATTTTATGCCCATTTGGCATCTTAATGTTGGATTCATTATCTTCATTATTGTTCTCCCATTATTTTCTCAAGCCCCGTAGGAATAATTGTGACACACTGGTTTGTAATGCTAAAATAAAAGTTTATCCAAAATAATGTGACGAAAAAGCCTTCAACAAAATTATATCAGTTTATTTTAACTAGGAAATTACATTTCTAACTTCATCAACTTAAATTGCTCATATATGCCTTTGTAAGTTAAATGAAACAAAATTGGACCTAAATGAAGACTTTGATTTTTTCTTTGTGTATCTCTCTTTGTAGAACAACATAGTTCTTTGACAGCTAGATCAACAAAGAGATTTAATATCTGAAGTGAGGGGCACAAAGTCTAAGCCTGATATGTGTAAGTTCAAAACATCCACTCTTAAGTAACAACTGCTTAATCCTGAAGTTACTTATGTGCCTGCCAATAAGAAACAGTAAAAAACAATGCCTACCTCTTCCTCATAGAAAATAGTCACACAAGACCAAAAAGAAAGTCCTACTTTCTATCTCCTCCAAAATATTTCGGGAAAAGGGTTTCTGGTCTACAAAGTGTTAGAGTATGAAATCACTTCTCAGGAAGCCAACGAAAGGGAGAGAAGGGGCTTTCCTCTTTATTTGGAAGGTCAGAGTTAATCAAGTGACTCAGCCTCATAACTAGTACTCCCATGCAGGAAAAATGTCCTTAGGCTCAGTTCCATTAATTGTGTTTCCTGTACAAAATAAACAGCTTTAAAGAGACATATTTACCTTTTACTGCACTCAGTGGTTGGATTCAACCAAGTCCCAATCTCTGCTTTGTTCAAATCTCTTAATATCTTTTATGTATCCATGTTTAGTAGCCTAACTCAGCTGTTATACAGAGATCTTGGGTGTGAAATCTGCTTCCAGACAGGTTTTCAATGGAAGGTGTAATATATCTAAAGCATAGAAAACTAGAGTTCCCAGATTCCTCCTTCTCCACTCCCACCCATAGAGTTTAACAATTAAGCTAGACAGCCTACTTTTTCCCTGCTCAAAGCAATATCTATCTATCTGGAGTGGTGCTAAAAATAATTAAAATGGAGAATAATACATTTTAAGCTATTGGATCACACATGGGCCTCTATTATCCAGGTAAAATGAAAGCAAATGAACGAGATCTAAAGCATATAACTTTAAACCTCGTCAGAATCAGAGAAAAGGGAGTGTTTAAAAGTCAAATGTAGAAACACAATCTTTTTTAAGACACACCCACAAATGCGTATTTCATTAAATCTATATTGCTATCTTCTAGGGAGAAGCCTTGTCTAGCTTATGATACTTTTTACACACAGTAAGGGATGCCTAAGAATAGACCATGAAACAAGTACATGTTTTACCTTTGTTTTTTTTAAATGAAAATGACTATTTATAAGCAATAGCAAGTGGTGAAGAATGTCAGGCTTTGTCACTTCTTTCTTTTCCAATTTTTTTTCTTAACAAGGTATCTTTGAGAAAAACTTGCAGTAAGATCAGAAGGTCCAACAAAAATCACTTAAGCCCTTTAAAATTACATTGCCTGGGATGGAAAAATAAGAAATAAAAGGTATTAAAAACTGCTTCTTCTATTTTATCATCATTACATAGAAGATTCCCAAAGCCCAGCAACAAACCAGATGGCTGTAAAATGCAGTATTTGTCGTCAGGCATTCCTCTACTCTTTAAGGGTAATTGGCACTGTGCACAGAAGAATTATCAAATCTCAAATTAGCCACTTCTGATAGCACACCACATCTGTTTGTCTGTCATTCTGGTGATACACTGGGATAGTTGAATAATTTGTTTACAAATAATAGAACAATCTGTGCTAAAAGTTTTGCAGATGAATAGGGACATCTGGGGAAGAACAACATTGCATTGATTGTTTCAGAATCAGTCTGTTTTCAGGCAGACTGAAAAGAAACCTTTGCAGACCATTAGTCAACAAGATGGCACATCCTCACAGCTCTGTTAGCTAGAGGTATAGTTCAAATGTTGTTCCCAACTCCCAATAAAGGTATTTTATTTCATTTACAACTAGTGTCTCCTGTACTATCAGTATATTTTTCTTCCTAATCTCAGTCTCTGCTATCAGATTGATTTTTGTGAAATTTTCTGCACAATTGTATGCTTGACTGGACAGAAAACTAAAGGCCAGTAAGAGATAAGACCTTTAATACAAAACATCTGACATGGATGGAGGAAAACAGGCATCACCAGTGGGCCACCACTGTTGACAGAAAAGAAGCATTACTTTGTAGGCAGAGAAAGGATATGAAGCAGTAATTTCAGTATATTCTATGTTTAATTGCTTTTCACTGTAAGAATTATATATCATTCTGTCTTTGATAATTTCTTTGTGCCATCCTAAACATTACAGACCATGACATAAGGAAAGAATAGAATATTTTATAATTTCTCCTCTAGCCAAAATGTTTCCTTCAAATGGCATGGCTACTATTTTGTGAAATTAGCAACAACAGAAATCTTTTCTTTTTAGGATTCTCCAGTGGACAGGTGGATATAGTGGACATCTTCATACTAATTTCAGGATTCAGTTATACCAGATTTAGAAAAATCTCATAAACGTACAATGAAGAGAACTGAGGTTCATTTTTCTTTCAAAACTGGCTTGAAAATAAAACCGAGTTAGCAGAATCCCGTGGATTCATAAAAATTTAAACATGCTTGCAAAAAGGTCTGTTATTACTTTTACAAGAGAAAGTCCTCCTGTAAGTTTAGCTTGCCTTATTTTGTGGAATACCTTCTAGTGCCCTTGCCAGAATTAGACAAAATTTGACTAGCGACTACAGGATGGGATGAAAGTATTTGATGTTTATCAGATGTACGGTGTTAAGGACAGCATGGGAAGATGAACATAACTATCAGAAGCCAAATCCCATAAAATATTAGATTATTTCCAAATCCCATTTTTTTTTAATACAAAATTATTACACATTACCATGTCTAAATCCTAGTCTATCCAGGTCCATTCAAGATACAGTTTGTTTGCTCTGTCTATATACTGTGATGTTACTACTATATAACTGAAAATGTTGAGCTCTAATTCCAGTGTTGCTGCAGGAACAAAGCTTCTGAGCATGACAGAATAATGTTAAAGGGTCCCAAGACAGAAACTGAAAAGATCATAAAATACCCAGGGAGACTAAAGTGTTCTGGGGATGTGACACCACATACCAGCAGCACGGAGCTGGGTAATGAGTAGGATCAGACACACTAGTGAGAATAAGAAAACAGTAGTTTAGTGGCCAGAAGTTTCACAAACAGTTCACACAATGAAATATACACAGTATAAAGGGCTGCATGTTAGGAAAAAAGGAAAAAAAGGAAAATCTCTATCTCTCTCTGGTAACTTTCACAAATCTGAGATACTGCTGACCTAGGGATGCTCTTCTCCAGCAAATAAATCAATAAGCCCTCTTCTCTCATTTGCAACTATATATATCAAAGCTGATCCAATAGGTGCTAATACTTAACGCTGTGTGACCTAATCAGCATCTCCATTCCAAAGACATCATCAGGAATTGAGATTTATGTGCTAAGCTCATTTTGAACATTCAGAAAATCATTATCCTTGCATTGATTGATGCACAAAAAAAGAAACAAGAGCAGAAAGACATGTTGACAGATGTGAGAAAAGGGGAGAATAGTGTGTAACTCATATTCATCAACCCAATCCACACAAAGCAGCACAACTAAGGCAGTTATGAGAAAGCAATTTTGTCTAAACAACTGTGGCATCTTGCAAATAAGATACAATAAATTCTCTGGTGGAAGAACCTTGCAGGTGAAATCCACACATAGCACTGTAAAGATCAAAAAAGAACAAAGGGGAAAAATTAAGTTACATGTAGGTAGAGCATGGGTTTATAGTCACTATGCATAGGTGCTAATACAGAAAAGCAACGATACAAAGGTGACAAGCAGGGGAATATGGAAAACTTTACTGTCCTCAGTGAAGCTAAGGATATTCTAGTTGGCTAGAGTTACCTGGACGTTCACAAAACAAGCTCAAGAACAGACACGTAAGAGTTAGGCTGGACTACAGGACTGATCAGATCTAGATGAAGAGGAGCACTGGAGACAGATGATCAAGTCATCAGTGAGGAAGAAGCCGAACAAAGTCATCTGAGGGGACAAGATGACAAATTGGAGGATGACGTTAGTGGGGGTGGACACACACAAGGGTTAAACCTTAGGTCAGTCAAGCAGCCAGTCTGGTTTCTGTGTGTTCTTTCTGGTGTCACACTTTAACAAAAATCATGATATTAACACCCACATATGTCCTCTCCTTGCACAGCTGTAGCACAAGTGTTTCTGCTTCACTGTCAGCTTTTGAGCACCACAGCAGCTCCCCTGGCACAGACCCCACCTGGAGTGGCTGCATCCTTGCCATGGACCTGGCAGAAACCAGTCTCCACATCAACAAGTGCATGCCTGGAAGAGTGAGGCTGGTGCTGCCTGACAGGTCCAAAGAGCACAGGACCAACCTGCAGTGTGGATTTTTTCCTGAGTACAATCTTTAACACCAAGTTATTGCTTGTTTGAGACTTAGAGGTAAGGAAGAGAATGCTTTATTCAGAAAAGAACTGCAAAATTACCATTACTAATCAAACAAAAACTAACATCAACAGGAACATAACAAGATATTTGTTTTTTGATCAGTAAATAGTACTTTATACAACTACTAGCATAATTTCTTCTAAATTAAGCAAAGCAGTAAATAACAGCCTAATACCAAGAATCACACCCACTGAACAAATTCTGCAGATAAGTTTGTGTTTATTAGACAACTATTTTATTTGCAGGAAAGTACTGGTAATAAACAATTGTTACAGACAGATACAATTTCTGAGACATAACAAAACCGCTTTTTTTCTGTGAAAATAATGAGATTTACCTGTAGAGCAAATAACATTACTAAGGTTGAGTAAGTCATTCTCTACACTGAGAAAATACATATGACTTGAATTTCACACACATAGACATTAAATTGTTAAACGAAAAATGTTAAATTAAAAAAAAAAATAAAAATGGCCATATTTCATTTCCAAAATACTTCAAGAAGATGGAAAGCTCCCTCCTTTGGTAGTACATTTTCTTGGTGCTAATTACTCAGAATGAAAAGACCTACACACCTAGCAAATAAAACTTCCTCTGGTGAGAAAGGCACTAAAAGTCTTATTCTTGTTTTCAAAAAGCAACTTCTCACTGTTCTGCCTTTGAAAAGACAATTTACAGCTCTTTCAATCTCCTCTTATCCCGCACATTATTTTAGAGTGGACTTAAACAAGAGACCATTTCATTGGTTTCAAATAAATCCTCAAATTTCTTGTGGCTGTTAAAAATACAAGTTTTCAAAATAAAATTAAAACAACTGTTTCTTAATCAGTTTTCAGGAGAATTTGTTCTTTTCTAGACTAAAAATAATACTTTTGGTGGCATTTTCCAGAGGAAAGACACTACTCTGGCTAACTTTAGGTTCATTTTACTCCACAAGCTGTTATCCTGCTCTTCTTGCCTTTGTGTAAGCACACATTGAGTTTCTTTTTTGCTCATGTTTAAATGTTGTAGCAAAATCACCAAAAGGTGTGAGTGAAACAGAGATCACAAAGTAAAACCAAATTAGCTTCCTGAAATGAGGCTCGCTAAACCTAGAAGGCAGGCTGATTCCAGTCCAGTGGATGGGAGGCCAGGTATCCTTAAGACAGGAACAAAACCCAAATGTTGAAGAGCTGTTTCAAGCACACCCTAACTTTTTCAAAAATTGCATCATGTCTTCTGCTTAATATTTAGCACAGTAATGAGCATCAAGCCCCTGGTTACCACACCTTGTGCTTAGGCTTCACTATGATTTAAAAAATTCTCCCATAACTATTCATTCCGATGTCAGTCCCTTTGTCAGACAGACCAAACTCCCATGAACTAATTTCCAACTGCACAAAAAAAACAAAGACAACTGTTCAGTAGGTACTCATATTATTTGGGTCATGGACATAAACAGAGCTCATGGGTTTGGTTTACATACTTGATTGGTAGACAGATTTTGGCAAATAGAAATATAGACACCCACTCAACTGAGCAAAGATGCTGTTGTGTTGCAACTTGTGATGCAAGTGTTTTCTAGAAACAAACACTCCACAGGTTTGATAATAAAAACAAATGGATTATTCTTGCATCTGATTTATTACATAAAGTTAGATAGATGTCTCTGCCAATCTGTTCCATGGTTCCTCAGGTACAAGCTGAAGACAACTACAGTTTCTTAAATGTAGGAAAAATCTTGGAAGTTTCATTTATAAGATTTTTATGAGCAGGAAGTTTAAGTAAAATGTAATCTCAATCTCACATACACACACACAAAAAAAGTAACACAACGCTTCACACAAACTGAGCCATAACTTCCACAGCCTACACCTTTCCCGTCTGATTGTTGCAAGCCAATGCAGGTCTGTCAGCAGCTACTGTAAAATATACAAATGTTGCCCTGACTTCTGCAGTTCTGGATGTTATTATTTTGTAACTAGTTTCTCAGACATTCTCTGTAAACATAGTCATGTTATTGTAACGGTATCTTTTTATTTACATTCCTTTCTCCTGGGCACAGAAGTTTGATGGACATTTCCTTTGACCAGTGTGATTGAGCCCTTTGTCTCCTCCAATACACAGTGAATTACAAGGCACATATATAATAAAGATGGGTGGGGGAAGCTCAGAACTTATTCCTTCACTCTCCAGAAGTTTCTGTCTCCTTCTTTCGTGTCATTACTGAGACAATACAAATGAAGAGAGAGACAACATAAATATCTTTTTTTATCCATTTAAGCAAAGATTGCTCTTTAAAAAGCAATGTGCATTTGTATCTCCAAATTGTGTCCTTATTATGCCAGTGGCTATACTCCTCACTGAAATTAAGCCAGGATTTGGCACATTAATAATCAAAAATTAAGTAGCAGAGATAATTATAGAGCCAATGGGGAATTTACAGAGAGGAGTTGTTAGTTTATAAATTGATTTGCATTCTAACATGAGGTTTTATAACAAGGCCTGTGTGACTGTCACTAATAGGCACCTGGAACGTGGTACATGGCTTTCTGCCACCCTCAGATTTTAGACCATTACAAAGCAGAACACTTAGAAAGTGAAAGAAGAAAAAGGCAAATAGTTGTTTTTGCTAACAAGAGTGGTTTCCAAGCAAGTATCAATTTTAGCAACCCCAACAAGTGACAGAAGAGTGTAATGAATCCAGTGGAGCGATGCTGCCTGTCTTCTGTTTTGCCAGTGTGAGTCATTCACTTACTATTATCCTGGGCTGCAGCTGCCTTGTCTAATGAGGCTAATGAACTGAACTGTCTGCTACATCTCTCTGGCATTACTGACATACAGAATTTAATAACACAGCAACACTTGGAGAAAGTAGATACAAAAATGTGTTGAAGGAAATGAATTTGCATGTCTGAAGGAGCACAGCAGGCATCACGCTCCTTGCTCTTCTCATTTGAACATTCCTTCTTGCATGTTTCAAAATATTCCACTGGCAATGGTTTTCAGTTTCTCATATGGCTATTACAGAGCTTTTCTTTCTTGTCAAAGTTTCCACAGTATATCCATCAGTGAAGGATCCATGTGTCTGTATAAATGAGTAAATACTTATTAATCAAGGATTTAAGAACAGTGGTTATTAAGCATTCACTTCAACTCAACTTCTGCCGTACAAAAAGTTGCAATAGTTTCAGTGAATATTATCATAGATGTCTATTTCTTGGTTGGTAACTTAGTTATGGGGCAGTGTGATTTCCTGCAGTGCAGAACAACAGGATAAAGACTACTTAAGAGACACTAACTTTCAGATTGATGACTATGTGAACTTGAAATCACAAAAAGGCTTGAAATTAGCATTACGAGCAACAGTCTTCTTACTGAGCTGGAGTAAACTGGAAGGCTATTCCACTGCAAGGGGAAAAGTCATTGGACAGCTTGTTGAACACCATATCTTTTCCTATTTGGCCTGCCTTGAAGTCTGGCACTGCTGTTCTCCTCTCTACGCCAGTCACACAGGTCTCAGCAAGACCTCAGCTGGCACAAAGGCATGCAGGAGTAGCAAGACTGTCCACTTTGTCCATCTGATTCCCAGTGAGAAAGTACTACAGTAAGATTAACTTTGCAAGAAATGAATTTCCAACATTAACACAACAGCAACAAGGACAAGTTTTCCCCAGACTCCACTAAAATGAGCACATCTGATCTGTAAAGCCAAGACAACACACAGCATAGACACTTCACATTTAAAGAAAAGTACTTTGAAATACCTGAATATAACCAGTTAATTTAGCTAGATCCATCTCCATTTAAGGGCAATAAATGATTCTAACAGAAGCAGACGAACTCAGCTTCTACTGAATTAAACAGTGGGATTCATTTTGTCTTCAGTTAGTGCTGACCTATGACATATTACCTCTGACCACAAAACTAGAATTTTACTGGTGTATTTATATTTATAAACTCACTGAAAGAGCCTTTCTCTAAAGGGCACTATGTCAAACTCTCATTTTAAATTCTTTGTTGACCCATTTGGTTACAGGAGGAACCTGATACACTTTCATAGAAGAAAGAAAACAAAAAAAAATATGGGGTAAACAAGATCCAGGTTGAAGAGAGAAGATGAGGATAAATAAATTTGACAGCTGTTGATGAGTATGATTTGGCAAACATTCACCTTTTTGACACTCTGAATAAGTAACAATTATTGCAGGGAATTCAAACCATGCAAGAGTATTTTAAGACAGAGTAACGTTAAAAAAAAATCATAGAAGAGAATGAGATTTTTAAAAAAAACAGAAGAGGATGAGCATTCTCTGAGCTTTTCTATTCTGTTTTTGTAATATTGACTCAAAACAAACCATTACTCTGTACATACAGTAAGGTATAATAAAGTAAGTACTGTATTTCCTGTATTTTTTTCCTGTTTTGAACTATTATTATCCACTGAGTTAAAAACCTATGCTGAAAGTATGAGCAATTTATGGAGAACTACATATTCTGAAGTGAATGTAAAACCACAATCAGAGAAAAACAGCCTTCTCCAGAGCATAGACCAGATAATCTGAAGGAAACTCCACAGATGCAGCCTCTAGAGACCACTTGGCTCCTATCACCTCAGCTAATGACTAAAAGTTAAGCAATCTGAAATGCTACTTTCAACCTCAATAATACAGAACTTTAGAAAAATTCAGTTCATTCCCAGGGCTTGAACTTCTGATTTTATTGTGCAATATTGTAATCTGATTCCAGAAGAATCTGAAATACCTGAGCTATCATTCTGTTAATATATTCCGGTCTTTAGCTTGCCACTGAGGTTGGTTTTGATCAGCTCCAACTGAAATCAACGGATATTCAAAGGAATAATCACCCAAAATCTTAGACATGCTTTCATAAAATCAGCATCTTTCACCTGATTATATCTATCTTTACATACAAAAATAGCCTTTAAATTATAGCTCTTATTTTCATTATTTCTCATATTAATTTGTTTGCAATTGGAATAATAATTACTCATCTTTCAAATGCTTCAATATTCTCAAAAAAGAAATCTCTATGGAAATAAAAATTCTTCACATTTTTCAACCCTTTTGACATTGAAAGCAACTATTTTTATTAACATGACATATCCCCTAGGAGCAATCACCTTTTATGTTTCATGATACAAGTAATTAATGTTTTTATTTAACTTACCTGAGACTATGAATAGTATTTCAAGTGGGTTCCACCCTCATGTATCTGGTATCAGCCATATGGTAGGGAGGAATAATTACTGTTTATTAAGCCTACACTAAACTTTTCAGAGAACAATTTTATGAGATGCCATAAGGTCGTATACTTACTGCAGTCATTAATCTTCTCTGGGCATCTTTAATCAAGCAGTTCTGTCAGAGACATTAAAAGATGTTAGGCCCACAAAAATGCTTAAATTATTATGCAGCTTTTTGGTTTTAAGAACCAATGTGTTACTGAATTGTTTTCATATGTGAAATTGTTCTTTTTCAAGATCTGGAATCAGGTACCCCTTATAAACTGCATTTTTAAAATGGTTTCTGAATCTGTAAAGACAACACCATATGACCATGACATGCTGGTTTTAGAATTACCATGAAGTAGTCACATCAAGAGCTCTGGAGATTTATATCACATTTCTAACGCAAAGAAAAACAACAGCAAACAAACAAGTAACATCTACGGTCAGTAGCCAAAGTTGGAAGAGATAGGTATAAAATGTCCAGTAGGTCTAAAATGTCCAGTAAAACAGTCCTGAAACATTGAATAGAATAATTTTAGGGACTATTGGCATTGCTGCATGGTACTTATAAAGAAAGTGGAGGATGGAACACTGCTGTAAAGGATATGGATGGCACCTCTGTGGTCCTGAATACAGCTGTTGCAGACACTGACCTCTATGTCTTCCTGCTATGCTCCACCATGGGGGAAATTTGGCAGAAAATGTCTCCGTTATAACTTATACATGCACTTCATAACTTACATGTGCTTCCAGTGAGAAAGTCTGGAGAAGGCAGGTCTGGCACTTCATCACATGCTTTATCCCACAGAGAGTACTGCCTTTCCTGAGGAGGCTGCTATGGCTGCCACACTTCCGCTAGGAATGCAACTGGTGCCACAAAATATCAGCCAAAATATCACTGCAGCTAAATACACAGGAATTAATTTGAATGGAAACAAGAATGACAGGCATCCAAAACCAAAAAAGAAATTAAGTAAAAACCTCACTTCCAAATGTCAGCTAAAATATCTTTTCCTCTGGGCTCCCTAAGCATTTTAAGAGGAATTCAGAAGGGGACAATAACAGATGTCAATGGAAAGATCAGATCCTTCGAAGAGAAGTGTCATCAAAGAAGGTGAAGTATGGCTCCTATTCATAATATAATTCTTGAAAATGCATTATCAGCTCCTTTGAGGAAACTCAACTAATGCTAAGCAAAGCACCCTTTCCATACTAATAAAGTTCCTAAGGCTATCAACATCTGTAAGCCATTACCAAAATGTCCTCCCAAAAGGAATCCTACAGAGACCAAGTAGGACGAGAGAAAGAGAAAGGACCTAGTGTAGTTGGGCCGGGCAAGACTTGGAGCTGTTGGATTGGTGATAAACACTGATATCCAAAGGTTTTTCAGACACCTGTAAAAGACTGACTACTTGCATAAAGAGAGAACATAAACTATTAATTATTTTTCTTTCATAAATTGAACCTAGACTATTTTCTTGCAACACTTTAGAAGACCCGGAAGTGAAAACTTCCATAAGGTGTTCCATAGGAATCAACGTTTGGTAACCAGCAGTATTTTAAAGGAAATTAGTTTAAATTCTGCTACCAACACAAAGGTCATACAGCTCAATACCTCTTACATGACAAAGACAGGACAGCAGTGAGGACAAGACAGTCACAGAAAGTTTTGGATTTTGACTGTTTGGTCATTTTGAATAGCTCGAAGTCACAGATTCACAAATAAGAAACACAATGTCAGCTTATCCTGGCAAGCAGTGGGGTTTGAAAAGATCCAAATGTGATACTGTTCAAGCAAATACATGCATGTTTTCAGCATGATGCTTCTTTCAAAAATATTTAACCAAATTCTAGCAGCATAAAGAAATCATATGAGTGCTCACTTGATTCTCTGTGTATGCTTCTACAGCACACATTCTCCTGCTCATGCTTGAAAAAACAAATTTAATTGCATTCTCTTCATGTCTGGTACATAATTCATCAAAGTGGTGAGAATGTTACTCTAAAATTTTTGTAGGAAAACTTTGGCATCCAGAGTGAGTTTAGAGATTACTAAACAAAAGAATATTTAACAGAAATAATAAAAAAAAATCAATACAGAAATGAGAAAAAACCCACAAAATTTCAGGTGAAAAAGTAATAATTCTGGTTTTCCAAGAGACAGCTGAACAGCCTTGTGACTGACAGAATCCACAGGGGGACTACATTAACCACTAACCAAGCAAGAACATATGATACAAGTAAAATAACTACCATATGAAACAATGAAAAAGGATGGGTAAAAAAGCATTTGAAGCAAATTAACAGACATTTGCTACTGAGTTTCAAGAAAAGGTAGGTATTTCTGAATAGAAAGATTTTTTTTCCCTTTTGATACTCAAGAAACTATCACACATTGAAAAAATCAGTAAATAGGAAAAATATAATCTCGTTAAAGAGCTTGTTAACAGTTGTGAATGGGTTTCTAGACAACAGAGAGAAAGTAAGTATTGTGTGGCTACTTAGACAACACAGTCATATACTGCAATGGTTTCTTACAAATTTAAATTAATTCTGCCTTCTTCCATAAAGCTTCAGCTAGCATTCACTTTCTGGCTCCTGAAAAAGATCTGCCTTTGTAGAATGACCCATTTGGGATCTATAAGTCTATTCTTTAAAGTTACTATGATAGGTATAACAGTGCTATCATATAACACAACTGAAGATGTTACTGTGTAAATCCATTCTGTCCCCAAGGACCAAAAATAGACAAAGAACCTTGTAAGTAGTCAGCAGTAAAATTAGTCACAGGAGGAAATTAAAATTGGTTGCTCAAGAGGCACTATACAAGAATGTCAGCAGCTAAAGTCAGTACTATGAACATAGAAAGCACACAGGCACATGCTTAGCAGTTTCTTATAATTATCTATGCTTCTGGGTTTTTCTGAATTTGTTGAAATATTTTCCTATAACCCTCATATTTTAACTTCAATTTCTCCCTTTCCTTTTACTTCACATTTTTTCTCCCAAAGTCATCTGTATGACATAGAAGGAAGAAGAGGGTTTTTTGAACAGTGCTGAAAAACCTGCTCTTTGCTAGTGGTACATCATCTGGTTGCATTTTACCTTCCACCTTCCAAGTTCAAACTAAAAAATTAGGAATTGCACCCTTCAGTTCTGAAATAGACAAGTGATAAATAAGCCAACCCGGGACTCTTAAATTAATTTGGTTTTGTGGCCCTTTGCAGTTTCAGAGTAGGCTCTGATATTCAACAGGTTGGTTGGTTTATGCAGCACTACTGCACTGGTAAATCTATGGCAATCAAGCAAGCAATAGGCAAACACATTGTATCTGCTTTTACCCTTGACTCCACCTTTGGTTGGGTATTTCTCAATTCTGTTACTTTCTTGTCTTTTTAAATCAAATGTTGCTTTCTTCAGCAAGGGAGGAAGCATAAAATCTGCTTCACCTGTAAAGCACTTGGGAGATAAAAAGTAAAAATACCATCAAGTCTGATTATACTTCTGCCCAACTTACAAGAATCTACAGTTGTTTTCAAAATTATTTTCTTTCTGAAAACAATGGAGGAAAAACTAAAGGCTGTATAACTGTGCCACATTCTGCTCCAGGGTGCCAAGAGGTTCTTCATTTAATTTACCACACTGATCTCACCGAGTTTTGCAACACCTGCACATCAAGTCCCCAAGAGACTCTACCACAGACACCCCACAATGGTGCACACCAGGGTCTCAGCCTGAATGTCAGTTCATGTTCAGCTGGGAACTCACCTTACTCTGGGAATCAGACACACTACAACTCAAATGGATGAGGTATAAAAGAAGTGGGAAGATGACAAACTGGTGATCTCATCGTGATTTCTTTTCTTTAAATAAAATATGGTTTCTGTCTCCTTCCTGAGGCAATAATCATATTATTAAAAGGACTGAGGTTACTAACAAACATCCAGTCTCAAATTTTATACACACAAATTATTTATTATTTCATTATCCTTATGAATCAGAGACCCCAGGCTACTTTTATATCATTCTACCTTGTATTGTAGTGTAAAGAAGGAAGTTTTCAGTCGTAAACATTTACCAGATTGATAGAGAAACTTTTCATTATTGTTTCAGAAAATGCATCTGTCTCCTCAAGCATCTCACTGTCTAAAGGGCTAGAAGCCTGTTCAAAACTCTCTAAGATGTGTAGAAGCCTTTTGCTTTTTCTTTTTTTTTTTCTTTTCCCAGATCTCTAACTGTGGGGCTACAGGGTTCAATTATTTCATTTTGGTTACAAAGCCTCCAGAGTTCCCAATGGGTAAATCCTGGTAATAACTGTGTTCTACCTGTGCCTGTAACAAGACAGAGAAGCTGAGAAGATAATTTTTATGTCTGTAATTCCCCATTGGTTGGTCTTTGCTGCATGCCTGGTGATTGCATACAGTCAAGCATATAAAAGAGGTTTAGCATTTCGGAGCATGCAAGGCAGCTGCAATCCAGCCCATGAATTCCTTCAGCCACAACCAGAAGGCATGCTGGAATACTGTCACAGAAACAGTGCTCAGGGACATATATCTGACCTCTACGGCAATTTCTGAAATTGTGGCAACACATTTTCTCATTGTATTCTAGATTTAATTTTGCAAGTCCTTTGTAGGTAGAGGTTTCTCCCTGTTCTGCTTAAAAAAGAACCATTCTAAATAAGTCTAATACAAATCCCATATTTCTAATTATTTTCCCCAAGAAAAAGATTACATTTCAGAAATTTTACTACTCTATAAATGAGCTTTCAGTTTTGAATGCTTTTCTACACTTCTGTAGAACATATCTAATTGTCTTAGTCATTAAATACATTTTCCAAGTAATTTCTTTTTCCCAGACAGAGCTTTGATAGTAATTATTGATATCATCTTTCTTCCATTGATTATGATTAGTTTGTGGATCTTATTTTACTCAATTCACCTACTTATTTCTATGACCCCATGAATGCTTAGACATATTTTAACCCATAAAGCCTGTTTTGACCAAAGGACTCTCATAAATGTAATTTGCAAGATTAATTTCTGATAGTGTTCTTAGCAATGAATCTTGTCAGGGTGACAATTTGCATTTGTTAAAAGAATGCTGGACATTTTAGTTGCCTGTTCCTTCCACATATAAGGACAAAGTGTAATACTGTTATAGTAATAGGTTACAGGAGAGTATTTAGGGAAACAGAATGGTTAAGATCATGAAGCTGACAGGGAGCAGAAGAAAGCAGAAATGAAAGAAGACTATCAAATTTGTTTCCTAACAACCTTCTGTTAGGAGCACTAACACTTTAGCCAGACACCACTACAATGTCTTTCAAACACACACAGACCCACAAAAACAGCTTTGACATCTAGAAGCTATACACTCAGATTATTACCCTCCAAGGGGAGTTGTCCTATTTATTTTTATGGATAAAAGTCATAACATTTAAATCACATAATTATTTTCAAAATTTTTGAGAACCACAGTGAACTTCTGGAAATTAAAAAAAGAAACAACCAAAAGCTCTATACAAACTTTTAGCACAGATATTAAAGCACAAAAGTAGAGTGTCTGTATTATGTCTGACTAAATGGACATGAAGCCCAGCAACTTGTATCCAAAATTAATTGCCTTCATAACTGGATACTTAGGAAAAAATAAGAACACTTCTGATGTCTCTGTCCAACAGAATCAAAGCAGTCTTTCTTGGATAGCACTTTTGGATAACATTTAAACCCAGACTTCACTCAGAGATGAACTTTGAACACCTTTAAGGATGGGGGTTCCTGGATAACTTTTTCAGTGTTTCAGCCCTCTCCTAGTGAAAAAATATTTCCTTATGTACAGACTAAATTCCAGGAACCACTGTTTAGTCCCTTTGTTCCTTTTACATAGAGTAGCACCACTAATCCCCATATGTTCTCACCAGGACACTCATGACTTTCTAGACTTCTGTTTCTTTTGTTTTATCTCTATCTTATTCTTTCAAAGTAATCTCTTTTATAGCTGGAAGAATCCTGTCCAATGAAACTGTCCTTTGTGTAAAGCTATTGTAAATGTCTCAAAAGATGGTTACTCAAACCCTTAACACAACTAAGTATGAGAAGGGATTCTTATTGATTATTATTTATAATGAGAGTATAATCTCTGAATGATATTAAGCTTTGCATTGTCGTACTGTTGACTTCTTCCCCCTAGAATTGTCTTTAAGAACACAATATCAGTATATTTCAAAGGCTATTCCCTTTAGAGAAAAGCAGAAATATTTATCAGATCAATACTGTCCTCATGAATTTTCAGAAATTAAGAGATATGTTTTCCCTAGAAACTGATTACCTTTTATGGCTGTAACATTGTATTGTTACTCATAAGAAAATCTGGGAGATTCACTGTTTCAGTTAAACTGTAAACAGCTATGGTGGTTACCAGACCTACAATAAAATAAGCATTTCTTCCCAACATTATTCTTATGCTTATTTTATATCTTCAAAATAGACCAGATTAATTAATTTGAAGCATATTAAGAATACAGTTGCAATTTTTGCAAAAGCAATAAACAGAAATATTGATCTTTTCAGGTCCCATATTTCACCATCTAATAACTTTAATAAAGTATCAACAGTACCTGTATATTAAAAATATTAATTCTTCTGTTAGCATTTATATCAGAATTTCCCCTTTTCAGCTGGACATGCCACATGTTATTGCACAGGTAGGACTGTTCTCACTGCCATGTAACCCTCTCTGGCATATATGCATTGCCCAGTCAGAATATATACAGTAAGTTTGAGATTTCCCTAAACCTCATCAAACACATTAGTTCTTCTGTTTCTCAGTTGTCTTTGGGTATGTGACTGGAATAATTCATTCTGTCAATATAATTCATTTTGCCTGCTCCTGACTGTTTACTACCCCATTTTGCATAAAAGTTTCATAGGCTGGTTCATTTATTTTCTCAGGATTGCCCCTTCCTGCTTGTATGTTTGTTTGAAACCCTTCATTGCTCCCATGCAACTGGACAGGTATGTATAACTTTTCCGTGCATGTCATACCCATAAAGAATAATATGGCACCCTAAATCCAGCTACCTGAGCCAGAACCTATCTTAACCCAGCATCTCCATATTCAGTTAATTCTGGTGCATCACTTAGACCCCACTGGCTATACTCTTGTGAGTTTCTGGAGCATGTAACATTTACATATAGTGAGGAAACTAAAAAGTATCTCAGATAATAAAAATTATCCAAATCCTGGGAACACAAATCAAGCCACAGCAAGAAACAACGACCATGCAAAGGCAAAAACAGAGATCAGATAATGTGATTAGGGCTCTGAAACAGAGTTTCACCAGCCTACAGAGGTAAGACCACAAGCACAACAAATAAGTTCCGGTACTGGTTCTAGAACAAGTTGGTCAAAAAAATGCCAGCATAGACGTTTCTACACACAAATCATGGTTAAACCAGAAGCTGGATAATTGGACCACAGTTTGTCAAGAGCTAATCATATCTGTAAAATGTTAACTAAAAAACAGCCTTGTATAATAACTTCCTTTCACAGTTATATTTTTTATGTTGTAGTTTACATTGCCCCAGTTGACTAATTAAGCAGCAAACAATAGGAGGAGACTTTAACATGAGTTATTTTCTAGCAATTCTCCCAGGCAGAGGCACATTTTGAGCAGTATTATTCAGATTGCCACTCAGAAGCTTATTTTAACCAGTCTTTTGTAACTCTGTTGGATCCCTACAGCAAGGAACTCATAGCCTGCATAAAAATTATTTAGGTGAAATGTGCATGTTAGTCTTGAAGGCATATCAATTACTTTATAATTTTTTTTAAATCAAATAACTCCAGATAAGACACTACTGCAAGTCAGACTGCACAAAGATTCCTTAGGAAAACATTAGATTTGTAATAAATTAGTAATTAACCATACACCAGTTTCATGATTCATATACAAACAACAGGTTTATAGATCTTAAATTATATATGTTAGAGATTGCCATTTGCACTCAGTACTGGAATGACCCTGATTTGCATTCTATTTAGATATGAAAGATCATTCAGACAAATAAATATTTGGAAAAAGATAAAAAGAATGATTTTCAGTCTGTGACACTCCAGAGGGCATCTGAAGTCATTTGCAGATGCAAAATTTAAACGAGAAATCGATTTGTATATTGCAAAGGACTATCAGTTAGGAAAATTATACTGCATTTTTCTCTGAAATAATCCAGGATTATTTTGGCTTTTGTGTAAAAACACTTCAAATTACTTCAAAGTGTGATATTAACCTCTTGATATGGGGCAGAAGTCTGAGGAAATAGAAAGACAAATTGTCTCATTACATTCAAGAATAATGAGGGCAAAATCAGGGAGAAGCAAATTCTAAGACTATGGACCTACCTTTACATTCCTGTATTTAAATTATTATTAATTCTACACCTGACCAAGCATAAAGAACCAGTGAAGAAAATTAATTCAGTGTCAGTGTTTTCTGTCCAAAGCTCATTCCATTCTGCCAGATTTATTTAAACAGGGTGGTTTTCCAGATGTGCACAGAAAACTACGAACCACCACTCTTTTCTAAAACTTTGTGCTTCAGAGAAAGATAAATAATAATTTTACCTATAACTTAATTGGCTTAAATTTGGGCACATAAATGAGCACCAAGGATGATAATATTTTTAAACTAGGAACTAAAAAATTCACAATCTTTTATTTAGTGCCTGAAATTTTATCTTGTGTGGACAGAGCCAAAAACCAACTTCTGCTACATGGTGCACTCAATTTATTTTGTATTTCGTAGTCAGTGAATTTACATCTTTCCTTCCATTAGGATGGACCACACGGTAAAAGGATATACCGTGCTGTCAGCACTGAGCAGCTGCCTAATCAATTTAATTTCGATTTGTTCTCACAAGGAAGTGTCTGGATGCGTGTGTGTATCAGCAGGTACAGTAGTTCACAGTCTGCTGCCAGAGCACAGAGCTGATAACACAACTGAGAAAACACAGATGGTCAGTTGTCTTCCTTTCCCTGGCACTGAGGTAGATGGGAAGAGACTCCTTCAGAACTGGATGCACTGAATATAGCTTGAGCACATTACTACAGGAGGGAACAGCAGCCTCACTGGATGCCACTGTTTAAGCCAGATGTCATCCATTCTCCTCTCTTCCTGCTGATGTGCATGACAGGCACAGTATCGCTCAATGAATAACAGTTCTTTGAGACATACTGTTCCTGCTGTGCAGGTAACACTGAGAATAACACTGCTTCAAAATTACTGCAAATTTATTAATCTCCGAAGAAAAATAACATAACAGCTCATGACCCCTTAGACTTTATTGATTTATTCACCAGTTACAGGACTTGAGGACTTTCCCTACTCTAATTCTCCCAGTGTCATTCTACTTTTTAAGTGCAATCAATTCACATAGATTTTTTCTCTCTTCCTAGTACTAAAAAAAAGAACAATTTATCAAAACATTTTGATTTATTTCAGTTCTCAATTTGCATGATCCAGAATTATTTAGCCACCCTTTCAGCATTCCAAAGGTTCTTATTTAAAACATATCTAGAAAGAGAGAGGTATTTAGTCTATATAACCAATTTTTACAAAGATACTCAGCAACTACATCTTGCATGCAAACTTGGAGCATTACACAATGGACTGATGGCAAGGACCTTCATTTTATTTTAAGTGTGGGGGTTTGAGCTTTTTCCCCTTACATTTCAGAAATTTCAATACTGTTTTTTTCACAAGAAGTTTAGCTCTGATGCTCCCATCCAGCACCAAAATTTATAGGTTAAGCCTTTGAAACTGCAGATTTGCCCATAGTCGTTATTACAAAAGCAAGCTGCTCATATCAGGAATTGCCTTAAATCTTGACCTCCACTGATATGGCAGAATAATGCTGTTTGGCTGATAGAGAACTTCAATAACTGCTGAGAAGGGTCTTCTCTACCACCTAAGAGAGGCCTTTTGCCTAAACATCCAATTCACAATATCCAAACTAAAAAGATAATTTTGAAGTAAAATGGATAGAAGGAACGGTATGGATATGCTTAAAATGTTATGCAGACAAGTAAAACCCTAATACACAAAATAACCTTTTAAAAACCCTAAAAAAAGTATAAACGTATCTTTCTGCTTCAATATCTTGCAAATTTTCAGTAAGAAATAACTGTAAAATCTGTATAATCTGAAAGTCTATTCGTAACCTAGCTTCTGTCATTTAGCATGGCTTTAGAAAAGCTGAAGAAAAATGAAAAATAAGAAAATAATTATATAAATAAAAGTGGCGATGACTTAAAAGAGAGAGACTTAAGAAGCAATCTGTATAAGCATAAATAGTAGACAGATTTAATCAAAGAACATACCCATCCATGCTCTCTGAGAGATGTCTTATCATTTGACAAGGCTGTTTTAAACACCAGTTTTATTTGTCCTGGCTAATGAACACAAAAAATTAACACACATTCTACTGTAGAACATAATCCTCCCAGAAAATATTATATCCTACAAATACTTCACAGGTGGTTACATAAGTAAACTGAATTATTCCATGCCTCTGAAGATGGGAGGAATATTATCATAGGAGTTATAGAAATAAACATTACTGAAATTCATATTAGTAAGAGTTTTGTAACAGTAGGATGATACTAAAAATTAAAATATTGAACAACTTAATTAGCACACTAGTGCTATTAGGATTAACCTTGTAGTCATGCAGGGGCCAAGGATATTACAGAACCTTTTTCTTCCTTTCTATTTTCTGTGATTGTCTCAGTAAAAAAACACAGATAAGCTTCAAACTTAGGGAAAGGAAAGTCATAAGAACAGAGGAATGGAAGAAGGTGTAAAAAATGTCAGTTCTAAGAGGAGCAATATATAAAGAGGTAACAACTTCCACAAATATATCACACCTCAACTTCTCTTCCATCTTACTTTAGTCTTCCATTGCCTTTCAGTTCTTTGTTCCTTTGCTGAAATCAACATCGATGTGCTGGGATCATCAGTTTTAGAGCTCTTCTCAATTTTTTTACACTCAGAGATAAACAGCAAAAATTCTGTCTCTACTATTTTCAATAAAGGGTGGGAGATTCTTTATTTTCAGGATTTCCTCCTGAAAATTACAGTTTTACTGACACAGTCAGTAAATTCAACTAACAGCTGAAAAAAAAATTAGCATCCACAAATATTTATGTAAGTATAACCTTACCTTATATATAACATGCATAAGCACGAAATTTTTAATTTCTTGGGTTGAAAACTGCACTTTTCAAGTGACATGTTATTATCTGCTCTTGTACATTGTGCTAGTATGATAGGACACTTGTGTCAGTGGTAATTTCTTTTGACGCAACTATTATGGCAGTGAATTGTCTATCTTGGTTGACTGTTTACAACACATAAATTCAAAAGTTGCATTCGTCACAGTAAGTTCAGTAATTTTTAATAAAATCTAAGAATTTGTTTCAACTTTGTCTAAGTCTAAAACAAATTAAACAGCACTAAATTGGATCCCACAGTGTGTATTATGTAGTATGTGGACTGCTTGAATGATATTATCCTTTTAAAATTGCACATTAGAGGTTTTTTTGTTGAATTAGATGTGTTCAGATCAAGGCTCTCCACGGCAAACTTTGTGCATTAAACAGGAAATGCTGTTTCAGGGACTCATGCAAAGCCTACAGGCACTGCAGGGGGCATTGCATGAACCAGGCTCTGAAGGTCTATCAAAGCAAGTTCAAATCCTTTTTCATCAGTGAACATTAATCTTGCAAACTCTCATGGCCAGTTCCTAGATGTAGGAATTTGCTTCTGTGAAAGCTATAATTGATCTAATAAATTAAGATTTTCATACTTAAAAAGAAACTTTTTCCATCACCATACAATCTGTAGCTCTCATTGTAAAAAAACTCTAGTGTTAAGGTATGCCTTCACAAATATTTGTTAAACAGCATGCTGGATTCAACAGGAAGGATTATCCAGGAGCTCTGCGACTTGGAACTTGAGGCTAAAGAAACATGTCACTTTTATTCTGCTATTTACCTACACAGTCCATTTGAACTTGTTTGCAAGACAAAGGCATCTTGAAATATCTGTCAGAATCATTAGTTATATATTTTTCTACAAAATGTGCAAAACCTAAAGAGTATATGTACCTCTGCATCAAACAACAACTATTCTCATGCTGTACACACAAAAAGGAACATCATTGCAACACCCATTTCTGAATCTTGGACACAAATCCCAGAAAGGCTGGTTAAAGATGCTTTAAGAAGTTGTTCCAGACAGGGAGGAAACAGAGGCAGCATGAACATTCCAGAGTGGATGGGAGTGGTTAAAAACCTGAATAAAAACTGCAGTTGCTGTACCTGTTCCTTGCACCATCACCAGCCTGCCCAGCCTTTGGCCTCAAATCTTGCAGAATTTGAGAGAATTTTACCAGAATCCTCACCAGGACACCAATGTCAGCAATACTCACAGTCTGCTGAACTGAAAGCCAGGCTTTTAAGGATACAGACATAGCAATTTTAAAAGAAAAATTATAACTATGGAATCGCTTAAGTTATAAGTGAATATTGATACAATTTTTTTTATGACAAAACTGTAACCTGTAAAGAAAGGAGGTAGAGCAACAGAACAGAAAGAACTCCAGCAGAAAAAAGCAAAAGCAGTACCAAAACCTTTAATTCAGGAAACAGTAGGTTAATCCTGGTTTGAAGTGGGTGAAATTAATTCAGGTGTTATGAAAAAGACTCTATAACAAAGACTTCAAATGCTATCAAAACCAGCTTGTTTCCATTCTGAATGTCTCTTTTTATTTGTAAAGACTGGCATTACAATTGAAAAGGACCCAAAATGGAGTAATGTACACATCATTGGTGTTTCGTGATGCAACTGATGGAGTCCCTGAATGGATATTGCTTCAGCTTTGCTTTTAAAAAATAATTTAACAAGAAAATCTTCAACTTCACTATCAATCACAGGTGGCAGAAATGAAAGAAAGAAAGAAAGAAAAAGAAACCAAAATTACTGTCAAATTCATAACATATACATTGTTGGTTGATGACACTTGTTCCAGATCTACAATAAAGCCCACAACACTTTATTACTATGGATATAATTATTGTGAATGTTTTTTCATGTTGATCAACTTGTTTCTGAAGGTTGTTTTTTTGATTGTTTTAAACTTGCATAATAAACATGCAATGAAACATTTCTTGTTAAAGTGTTTTTTGCAGCTGTCTTGTATTCATACAAAGATTTCATAAAGTAGCAGTGTTGTATCAGAGCATTACCAAAATAAGAGCAAAAAGCTAAAGAGGAAGGTAAATGTGAAATGAACTTGATGAGAATAACCTAATCTTGTCCTGAGACACTCCAGTCTTATTAAAAAGATATGTGCAATCAAATCCCTTCCTCTCAAACCCACCAAAACCACAAAATAAATATTAAATTTGAAGAAAGGGAAGACATAAAGAAAAAAATATTATGTCATCATGCACTCATCTTCTGCATAGCTCAACCCACATATAGTAAGGCACTATTTCCCCACAATTTAGTGTCCACAACAATCTTTTACAGTGCTCTGTGAACTATATATAGTTCCTTCCAGGATGATGAAATAAACAGACTGAATGAATGTTGCTACCATGTCACCCCATGTGTGATCTTATAGACAAGGGCATCATCTGGCAGTTTCAAAAATAAGCTGTCTCAAGTCTCTACTTATGTGTGCATGTTATGTATAGGGACATCTTTTGTCTGTGCAAGTGGTTGGTTTGGTTCCAAAGTTGCTGAATTTTTCATTGTTCTTTACTCCAGTGTTCTCAAAGCAAATACACAAGAAAATAAAAGCACAGTTGGGTCATTAAAAACAGAGCTTTGGTGCTCCAAAATGCACACAGCTTTGGGGATTTAAGAAATCTTTTAGACATTCCCAAAAGAGCTGGGAAATACATGGACATTTTTGCCCAGAAATCCTCATCTCTGCTTAGTTGAGCTGGTCTTCATATTGTTTTCGGAAGCAATCGCCAGCAGGGAAAAACTCCCAGCATCGTTCTTGATACATTTTCCATACATATGATTCCTGAAAGAAACACAATTTAAATTATTTAACTTGATTTAATGAGAAAGCATCAACCATTACTTTTTTCTCTTTTATTTATACGTCACTTCATTTTTTTGGATTTTGTGCATGTCAGGTTGTTGAGTATTAATCTACAAAATCATGCTAATGATTTTCATTAGTTTAGAATAGCTTTTAGGGTTTTGTCACCTGGTCAAATAGAACAATAGAAGTGCATAGAAGAAAGCCAGGTACTTTCGTTCTTTTTGCACATTGAGGAGCAGGGTAAAGCTCAATTAAAGCTGGTCACAAGGCAAATACCAAGTTAAGCACAATATTTTCTGTCATAGAAATTTGACTGAATTTCTGCATCAGTTATTTCAAAACATGTCTACAAACAATATATAAACAAAAATGACCTTTAAAGTCAGCATTTTCTGAGTCAGTGGTATTTTGGTTTTTTCGCTTTCTGATTATTTGTTTGGGTAGGGTTCTGTCTCTAGACATTCCAGAGAATAGTAAAGAATATGTCCGTTTATTTTTATTTTAATCATATCACCTAAATGTGGTTTTCATTACACAAATTTCATGGTAGAAAGGGCTCATGTTACACCAGTTACAGAATCATAGAATCATTTAGGTTGGCAAAGACCCTTAAGATCATTGAATCCAACCATAAACCTCATACTGCCAAGTCCACCACTAAAACACGTTCCTAGATGTTGTGTAGTATGAAGTACTCTCAATTTTCAAACTATCACCTAACAGTATCAAAACTGAATAGTTAGTAGAAATCTGTCTTCAGTGAATACAGTAGGACACACTGTCTGCCAAGAAAAGGGAGAATACAAATAAATAAGACTTGAAAAATCTCATTTAACATTAAATTCTGAAATGTCAAATGGATGTTAAAAAATAGCAAGGCAAACACATAAAATCTCATACTGGACAAGGCTGAGATTTATGCAAATAACATGATTATAGCACACACATCAGAGTTCAGAAAGAATAAGCTACATAGTTTATAGCAAATAATCTCTCGGACCCAAATTTGTAGGGCTATATATGTGATAGTACTCAGTTCTTTTGGGTTTTGATCATCTGCAACCCAGGAACATTTGCTTAGTCAGCTGAAAGACTATCACTAGGAGAACAAAAAAACGTAGTCTGTAAATTTGATATATTTTTGGGAGGACTTTTAATATATTTAAAGGAAGCTGAAGGAGGCACCAGAAGTTTGAAAGAAAAGCAACATAGAAGAAATCTCCAGGGAAAAGTTCACATAGTTTTCATTTTAAATATATGCACAAGCTCTTTCATATGGATTTATTCAGGAATGTAGATATAGAAGATTATATATAGATTACAATATTACAAGATAAAGACTACTAAATAAACAGTCAACAGGGAGAAATGAAGAGTGCTGCTTTCACAGGATGCTTAAATGTTCTGTTTCTCCTTACTTTTGTTTATAGTCTGTATTTATGTTTTGTGGAACAATTTAAAAATAACAGGTCAGATACTAAAATAGGAATAGAAAGTGCTACAGAACTGATAGTCAATCAAACATTAAGCAACCAAAGTCTTAAGAATTGCTTAGAAGAACAAAAATTAAGTTCCATACCATAGAGGGAGCTATCCATTAGAAAAATCTTAGTTTTTTCCAAACCTGAATGATTTCTATTTTAGAATTTGCTGACATTATTAATAGAGTTGTTCAACCTACCTGTCCTGTATGCTCTGTTTCATCTTTGTTAATAAGATACATCAGAAAAAACCTAAAAGCAAAGAAACAACTATTATGAATAGAGTGTTTGGAAACATTAGGCAACTCAAAGGGAGATGGATATTTTTCAGCATGTACAGTGATAATTCTGTTCATGGACTTACAGGTTTCAGAGTTCTAATTATGGTAATATTCTGAGACAGATTACACACACCTTTCTGACACTGTTGACGTTCAGTCATTGTTCAATGAATAGTATGCTAAAATGCAAGAGATTCAGTTTGATTTACCATAGTTAGCACCTCAGTTTAAATAAAGATTTTCTAAGGTTTCTGCTCTGAAAATTACAACAGACATTTTCTTGTCCATGAAAACCCACTTGGAAGCAGATAGAAAATGGTCATGGGAACTTTCTTTTTTTTTCCTCTTCCCACGCTGAATAAGAAATGCTGAAGATGTCCAGGAGATTTCTCTTATTGAAATTATAGGTTGGGGACATTTTAGTAGTGTATGCAAGATCAAGATCAACATGAGCAGAAAAGAACTTGTAATTTTTAAAAAAAAAGTTGCTCTTGGCAGGTTGAGATAGGTGACATTCACCAGATGAAAATTTCAAAATTTTGCTCATAACAGACATTCTCTGCAAACATAAGTAAAAACATAATTTATGATCATGCAGAAAAAGATAAAAACCCAGTTTCTCAGGTTGACACACTTAACAGCAAGTATGCTATAGCAGGTTATTTGTTCAATATTTAGTCAGTAGGAACAAAATCCCATATGATGGTCCTTTTAATGTGCTTTATTTGCACAACCTGTTTTTCAGGTGGAAGTTTTTTATAGGCATGTCTGACATTGCAGTCACATTATTTTGTGCACACACAGTGCTAGTTTACAGACACAAAGTTACAATCCATCCCCTCCTTCATACTGACAGCACTAGTTTAAAATACACACTGGCACTGGATTTTCTTATGGGAGAGAAACAGTATGATATTGTGGTTTTAGACCTGATAATTGGCTTTATTTCCAGATATGAAGAGACTGAGTTTAGTGGTCATTGGTGCTCTGATTGGATTTTCCAAAACAGACTTGATGCCCTTGGTTGATCCCTCTCGTCTCTAGCTCCTCATTACAGTTCCCCTACCTCCCTTTGTCCCAGGTTCTCTTAGTCACTCTCAGCACTCCATTCAAAGTATTTTGTCCAACAAGATTTTTTTGCCTCGGTCCTCTGCTTGTTCCCTGTCTCCATCAGTCTCCAGGCCAGGTCATACTGTTTCTCTGTACCTTACACACCACATTCAATTTTTCAGTTATGTGGCCTTGCAGCCACATACCAAGTTCATTTCCATCTACAAGCTCACAGAAACCCGTTGTGCCACAGCCAAGCTGGAAAGAAGGATATGAAATTTGTTAATTTCTTGCTGCCACTGTCACAGAATTACACACTCAGACAGTGTAAGTGCACATCAAAGCTGAACAGTACTGACTATTTCTTATGCAAGAAGGTTATCAGGTACTTGCAGAGGCTGCAAGGACCATGAGTTAGTGAGGAGTGCATTTTTAATGTACTCACAAATAATTGGCCAAGTTGTGCTCCTGTAGTGTGTGTGTTTCAAAGCCATGAGGCACTGTATCAAAGTAGTCATTTCCTATTCCACAGATAAAGCACTTTGTCTAAAAGAGAGAATACAGAGCACTTCAACACTATACATAACCCTTGCCCCACTTTAAGAAAAAAGGTAACAATTTTCTTGAAAATGGCAATGCATCATATAAAATACGTGCTGAACAAAAAGGCTTTTCTTTTAATGATTCAGACTGGATACCTCAAACAAGACACTTGAACAGAAGCTTAACTACTGTCAGAATTGTTTCTTGCTGTTTAAAAAAAATACATCTTTGCCAGCTCTAAGCGAACACGTAACAGGAGACAGAATGGTCACAGCTGACCTTTTTAATACTAAGCAGCACTTACTCTAACACATGGTAATATTTACCTCAATGCCTGTTGTGCTTGTCCAGCTGAAACTGAATATGCTCAAAGTTCAGATTACAAAACACAGTTGGTTTGCAACACTTTCCTGACTTCTTACATTTATACTTCACTGACAGAATAAAAAACCACAAAGTACAGGACACTTTCACACATGTATTAGCCAAAGAAAATTACATCTAAAATGAAATGTAACATGACAGTGTTAACATCCTGTGTCAGAAACCCCTAGTTTGAAGATCTAAAAGAAGATCTAAAAGAACTTGAACAGACACAACCAAGAAAATTCACACTGCATGACATCAGACCATGTACAGGACTGTATTTTCCTCTTAGTCTGAAAAACTGTCAACTAGATAAATCCTATTTTGATTGAAAACAGATATTCATGAAACCTGAAAATAGGTATGATTCAGCATGGGATGTTCTTACCTCCATGTCTTCCTTAACTTGCTCTTGCTGATCTCTTAACTCACCAAAAGCATCAATAATTAAACCTAGGGTTTAAGTTAAAATAATGGTTAATGTTCAAGAACAGAACTGTGACACAGAATATTTGGAAATCTAGGGATAACATAACTCTGATAAAGAATATTAAATGAGAATCTTACGATTCTCATTATGAATCTTATTATTCTATCTTAGAAATAATAGAAGCAAATATACATTCCAAAGACAACAAAACCAGCTCAGCACATAAAGAAAAATGAACAAGCCAAAGAGACACCAGTATCTTTCAGACACATGGCTGAATTATAAAATGGGACAAGCAGATTTCTCTTTTATGCCCAGTGCTCTATTCTTGAATTAGTACATTAAGGCATACATGGTTTTACGGTGATTAAGGCCTTATTATGGAAAGAATATTACTGTACATTTCACAGAGTTCAGATATTTATTACATGGCAGATGCAAAGAGGTCCAGAGCTCTGTGCTTCCTCTCTCAATATGGTTGTCATGTAGCACAAGGTTCTGCTATCATAGCTCTATAAATGTAACGGGTCATTTGAGGGAAACACAGAAAAAAAAAGAAGAAACAGAATCATAGGCTCTATGGCTCACATTATGAACTGCTTATAAACTTCCCTTCACCTACTCCAATATAAATAAGGGCTAACTCCACAATGACTATTGACAGTCATGTTCTCAAAGCTTGACAGCTAAGGACTCTATTCTTCAGCCACTCACAAAATGAAGAAACAGTATGAGATATGCCACTTCAGGGTATAAAAATTTTGCACCCTCCCTAAGCCCTTTAAAAAACTTGTTGCTTGAGTAAGAGTAATAAACAATTTATCACAAGCTCAGAGTTGCCTTTTGAATTTCCTTGTAGTGAGTGAGAAAGAACTCTTACTGCTGTCAAAATTATCCTAAGTTAGCTGTTAGCTGACAGATAATGAGATATCAGTATGGTGTCAAGTTAACCCAGCAAAAATATTTGCTCTAAAAATATACTCCTGTTAACTTGTGCAAACTTGAATTAAAAAAGACCTTTTGGGAATTCTTGGCAATATTTTAAAGGTGTAGTATGAAAACAGATGGGGTATTGGGTACTTTAGATAAAAACATTAAACATAATTAATGCAAACCTAATAAAAGAAATCCTTGACATGCCAAAATTAAGTATCCATCATCCAGATTACAACAGTAAGACACACTATGAGTCAAATAGTTTCACTGAAATTCCAAACGTAACCTAATGGCAGCTAACTTTGCATTGTCATTAACCAGGCTATACTAAAGCTGTTTCATACCAAGCATCTTTCTTTACTCTTAGACATTGTTCAAATAACCAGGCATCACACAAAAGAGCAGTTTTTATGCAAGGATAACTTCTTAAAGCTATGCTCCAATTTTCACACCACTACTACCAATCTGAAGATTTGCCAGATAGTCAAGAACATTAGTTGTTGGCAGGGAGAACACTGCCAGCAGTACTGATTTTGTCCACAAAAGCTCACATAGGATGGGTTACACCGAAAGACAATTATAAGTGGTGCCATAAGATTTCTGATCACTTCTCTTGGTGGTTTATAGGAGGTTTTAGAAAGGGCAATGACAAGATAGAAACTGTAGTGACACCAGTATTCTTAGAGTAAAAAATTTATTTTGTTTCTGTTGATACGGTTAGAGCCTGTTGATTTTACAGAGACTCAGAAGAGCAGCATGTGAACAAAAGTCAGCTGGGTGTGATTTACTATATAAATCTGTCCTTCATGATCTACCCTGCTGTTCTGTCTGAATCTTAGGTGTGTGATCACCACAGCACTAAGATCTCTGTACTACTAAATAAGGCTTTCAGTGTCACTGTAGGTTGTAAACCCTACCTTGGATAATTGCAAGCAGGATGACAATCACAAAGAAGAAGAAAGTGATGTCAAAGATAATCCGATAGATTTCATATTCGTCTCCTGCTGGATCCTCTATTTCATCACCAATACCTCCACCTGCACGTACTCCAACGTACATATGAAACATGTAGCACTAGAAAAGACAAAACAAAGGGATAGAAAGGTAAAAAGCAGCTAAAAGCAAAAATACCCACTGTTACAAATTCAGTAATTGGTAGACTTGGTCTATAATCTAGGAACTATACCATGTCAAGCCACCTTTTTCTCTCCTTTGAGGTTATGCATATTTCTGAGGGAGGGGAAAGGCTGCTGTGCAGCTGAAGCTGCAGTCTTTCATGTTCTGTCATTATGCAGCAGTTCAGTAAGACCGAAAGTTCAACTACCAGCAGCCCAGCAGCACCCCATGATTCATATAAAATCATTTCAGCAGAGTGTAAATAGGAAATATCACTACCACCATAGCCATCTCCTTTTCCAATTTCCTAGCTCAAAAGTGAATTATTTTCCTTATTTTTAGTGTTTCAAATTCAAGTTTAAAAACAAAAAACCCTCCTCCCCCAATGCAAAACAAAAAAAAAAAACACAACCAAGAAAAAACGTTTGTGAGGGCTTGTGCAGGGAACACACTTATGATTGAAAATGTCTCAAAATAATACTGTGAATCTATTAAATGAAAAGTGGTACAATATGTCTATCAGAGTAGTTACCTGGGATGCTGACAATACAAAATTTCCAGTTTTATCAAGTTATGTTTTAATAGAAAATTATTATATCACTCTCTAGGGGTCTAGCGCAGGGAATTGGTTGTTTTTTTTTAAACAACAGCTTTGCAAAGTACAGGTCAAGGATTCTCTGACCTGTACCCTATCTATGTACCTGTACCTGACAACCCCCTATCAAGAAACAGTGATGACAATATCTAACTCCTAAAACCTAATCATACAAAAAAATCCATTCTTCTGTTTCTATGCTACATATCCCCAAAATCCCTTCTGTAAGAAATTGATATAGTAATAAAATGCTGAATTACACTTGCCTAAAAAATCTAACAATTTCTAGAGATAGTTTACATTCCATGATTGAAAGATAATAATTAACTTAATGAGTGAATGTAGTGCTACTTATCTAAAAAGATTAAATTATTTTTTTTATTTTTTAAAAAAATTATATATTCTCTCTCTTTTTTTTTTTTTTTTTTTTTTTTTTTCAAATCCCATTAAATCCCATATCAATTCTTAGTGTTTTTACAAAAGACAACTCTCATTTTATGGAATATCTCATGTTATTCCAACTCATTCCTGTACAATATTATAGCCTTGTGATACATGTGTTTTCAGAGGCTTACAGAACAGGTCAATGGGACTTCATGAGGTCTCTGCTCCAAGCATGGTCCACTATAACTTCAGACAAAATTGCTTTGGGCTTTATTCAGACAAAATTGCTTTGGGCTTTATCCAAGTCAGGTCATTGCAGCTTCCTAAGGATGGAGACTGCAACCACCTCTCTGAACAACCCGATCCATTGCTTGGCTCTCCTCAGTCAGAACACATTTTTCTACTTTATATCCACAGTTTCCGGCCACGCACTTGCTGCTAAGAGCCTGGATGTGTCTTCTGTGTAACATCCCTGCAGGCACTGAGAGCTTCTTTTACACACACCCTATCCTGAAGCTTTCTCTTCTCTAGGCTGGGCAAGACAATTTAACACTGATTTGTGTTCCAGTTTATCTGTTTGTGCTGTATTCAATGTCCCAAACCAGACAAAAATGTAGACATACTACTCATCTTCGATAGTTTATCTGTTTATTTGGCTTTTAAATGTTGTCAGCTCCCTGGAAGAGGGAGGGAGTTTGTTGCTTAACATACTGAAATACACTTAACTGTTGTACCTGATTGCTTTTGGAGGGATATTAAGAGCAATGCATCTTAAAAATTCTTTGTGGTTTAAGCTCTACTTACCACCCATCACTCCAAAGGCTGGCACTGTCTTAGTAAGTACAACATAATTTACAGTGGTTCTGGACACAGTGATTACAGAATTGCCTATTGAAGATAACTGTGGCAATTCATGCTAAGAGAAACTGATGGATTTCAAAGCTTAAACAAGCATTTAAATATTTGCATTACTTATGAAAACCCTTGCCTATAACTGACCCTCCTCCTGAATGACCCGTACAATTTCAGGATTCAGAAGTACTGGCCTATAACTGGCTCAGTTCAGCTTCACAGTTTGTAGTTGTTCTGCATTTTTTGAAAAACTATAGCAAAGTATAGTATCACATTTCTTCTATTCCTTTATAGATGTGTTTGTTAAGCATACACAAAATCTATCTACTTGTTGAGGATGTGCATCATATTTCTCCCTTTGTTTTCAAATGCAATCTGAGTTGTTTGCTGGATAATGATATGACTGTATGAATAGGAATTACAAGAAAGCCAGGACAAAACCACAACAGCTTGAGAAAAACCCAGAAAGCAAAATAAGACTTACTGTTAGCATATCATCACATTTCATGTCTGGCATATCACCATCTTCACTCTTGTTGTAGAATTTGCGGAAAAAATTGAATGCCACTACTGTATACAAGTACACTACCACTGCCAGTAACCCCACTGTTAGGACAAGCTGGAAGAAAAAATTACAGAATAAATGTAACACCACTATGGAATTATGATTTACCTTTTTAAAAAAAAATAAAAGAAGGAAACTAACAATAATCTGTGTGTACTAGCAGCAGGAAAACTTTACTTTTTTTCTTTGTATATTTTTGTAATATACAGTAATACATCAGCATATTCTCATGCAAAGATTGTGCATTTCATTTTATTTTGAACAAAGACTATGTTTCAGAAAAATAATCACAAAGACACATCTTATGGACACATACACAATGAAACAATTCATTAGAATCAATCCCCATAATCAGAAAAAAAATCTCGAAGTTTATTACCTAATAGTACTAGAACTATCACCTATTATATAATTGCAATACATAATTTCTACTAATTTCACAGGGAATCAACTTTGCTTACATCTATGAAATCACATATCAAAAAAATCTGTTATTAATATTTTAATATCTCAGAAAAGCAGCAACAAGTACTCCACTGCTCAACTGCAGCATCATTCAGATTTTGCTTTGAGCTTAATGGAAAGCGGCTGGAAGGAAGCTTCAGTATCCTGTAAATTGACATTTCATTCATGTAGTTCCCAGACCTAAAAAGTTCCTTATCATAAATAATGTCCTCTTGCTTCACAGCTAATTTGCTAAAAGTTCAGGCCTATTTTTAGAAGGGAGAATGCTTATAATTACATTATTGTACTTATGTTATCTGTCTTGCTGGAAGATCTGAGCAGAGCAAGGATGGGTTTTTTTACAATTTGAAATTGTTTACAAAATTTCTTTGAAATGGGAAAGCCATCAGCTTTGAGGAACACTGAGTCTCAGGTTACATTAAATGCCATTCCTACAATAGATCTCAGCAGATGAGTTACTTTTTTTTAAATTAAACCAGAAATGTAATTTCAGATTCTACAGTTTAAGAAGAGATTTCTCATCATCCAAGAGCTGAGTTTCTCAAAGTGTCCTCTAACAGAATGACTGAGTCTCAAGCAGACTTTTCTTTAGATGAATCTTGAAAAAAAACCAGCAGCTTTATGAAACCGTTGCTCAAAACAGTTAGACACTGTCATAATCTTAGTCCCGTTTTCTTATGCTTATAAATCCCATTGGCTGATTTCCTTACCACCTCAAATTCTAGAGTTCCTGATAAAAGAACAATTCTGCTGTGAATCTGCAGAGCACCTGAATCAAGTCATGTCCTGATCTTTCCTGTGTACTCCTTAAGTGAAAAAGCTGGAAAGAGATGACAGTTGATACCTGTTTGCCATTGTGGGTCACTGATGACAGGATAGTTCGTAATGTCTTGAAGCCCATGGCAATGTCAAGGAGATGAGCAGCAAAGAAAAAATTGTTGTAATGGCCAAGGACTGACATGGTCATGTACCACGCTAGGTAAAGGAAAGACTAACAAAAAGCAAGTACAATCAAAATAAAATTCATGGCTTTCATCTTTAACTTAATTCAAGACACTAAGGACAGTTAGAAATTTCTCAAATATGCTTTTCTTTAAATAGAAAACAGTTCTTTTTAAACAGAGAATTTTCTAGCTATCTGGGAGAATTTTATCTTCATGGAAGCATATTAAATCCTCAAATAGAAAGTTCACAAGATATGGGCAAAATGGAGAAATTCAGAATTTATATTGTAAAAACTAATTTTGAAATTCTTAAACCCTTATTTGCAAACGTCCCAACTATAAAAAAGTTTATTTGATTTAAATTATTTTTTATTAATTTCTAAATAATTACATTGAAATATTAGTGCCCTAAGTTAATTACAAATGATAGGACTCTGCAAGCAACAAAAGGAATTTTATAATTAATTCAAACTACTAAATCTATTATTTAAACCTAGAAGTATTTTTTAAGTAACTTACTATTACCACAAATGTTAATTTCATCTGTTCCTCTATCAATTAATTTTTATTGAACTTAAGTACATATTTATAAGAGAAATCACACTAACTCCATCCCTTAGAAAAATACTAGTCCCAAATGAACACTGTTTACAGATCATGCTGTCTCTGGACCTGGAGACTTATTGTTTCCACTTTTCCTGAGTACATTCAGATTACACTTTCATTCTCCATCTGTCCTAGTACCAAAATAATTTTTTCCCCAACCATAAAGTAAAATAAGTGGTTAGGCAAGCAATAATCGCAAGACTTAACAATCATGTGATGACTGACTTCTTAAACTGCATTTCAACATTCTTGTTTATCTTTCCTTAGTTTTTTTAGTATTAAAGACTCCCCTTTTTTTAAATTATTAAAATAATTTGTGTCATTCTACAGCACATTTTACTATCAGTTTCAGTGATACAAATTCAGCAATTCCAGGCCCATTAACTATATTTATCTGACTGCTCCAGGAATATTTGAGTGTTTATAAAATTTATGAACAATATGAGAAAAGGCAATTAGCATTTATATAGTCAGTTTTCTAATTCTACAGTGCAGTGCTTGCTTATTGCTTCTAATAAAGCATATCAGAAGGGGCCAGGAATTGACTGAGGTTCTACAGACTATTACCAATGTAACTGTGAAAATATTCTGACAGTCTCTTTAAGCTTTCAAGATTTTCTTCATATAGTAAAATAAATATAATGCAGAGTATTTCATACCTCTTGTTGAAGCACTTTGCATTAACAAGTGCATACAGCTTATTCAAATATATATATACGCATATACTGAGAAACTTACATTATCAGTGAAAACAACTCCTAATTTCCACATCTGATACTTAACATCAATGGAATTTAGCCTAAAAAATAAGAAAATATATTGAATTTTATAGAAAAACACAACTGGAAAACATGCAACACAATCTGTAGGAAGTGTATTGACACATGACAAGAGTCAACAGCTGATCTGTTTCTCCAAAAGCTGAAATACAGCAGAACCTTGTTCTAATTCACATTTTTACTCTGGAATGCACATGTCCAAAAAAAAAAAAATCTGAACATTAATTCATAAATACTGATTTGGATTCATCAGACCTAATGTTGATTGATTTCTACAATGTTACGCATACTGATATGAACTATCTTTAAAATCCATGAAGAAAAAAAAATAATTTCTTTTTAATGCAACCCATCTCAGCCTAAAGTAGTTGTCAAAAAAGGTCACAGAATTTGCACCCCAAACTGCCAATTCTTTACCTTAGTTATTATAGCATACCTTGAGTGACACAACTGGATGACAATAAAGACAGACAAATTCAGATCAAATGAATCTCAGAGCTTGTTCAGAATATCAACCCATTTTTCTAAGGATGTAAGAAAAATCATTAATGAAAATATGATAATTCTTACCAGTTAATGAGTTTGATATAAGCACTCATGAAAACCGACTAATGTTACTTTTTGTTCAATAGAACAAATTCTAATGTTTTAAATGTTTAATGTTATTTTTTGTTACTTTTAATGTTACATTTTGTTCAATAGAAAGCATGCCATCAGATAAGAAACATACTTTATTGTCAACTGGGTAGGAAATACCATTTTTATTGCACTTTGTCAAAATTTTGTGCTAGACACTGAACAGCAACAGGTTATATTTCATAGAGAATGGTGCCTTGTGACCATTACAAAAAAAGAATGTGTTGAACCAAAACAAAGCAATGAGATCATTTATTGAGTGTCCATAAGCTATGTGTCTGTCTTAGAGCATAGAATTGATTAATATTTTAAGGTATCCTACACAAAGTCTCTGCGAGCATCCACTAGGCTTAAGATTCCCTAGCAAATAATCAAAGGAAGAGGTATTTTACATTAGTATCCATAAGGGGAAAGGTTTGAAGTTGAGTTTCCTACACATGCATCATTTCTTTCAATGGAACAGGCTGGGAATTTGGACATTAACAGTGACTGTGCCTGCTTGTCAACCGTGATGGCTGAAGCCACTACCCACTTGCAGATATACATTTCTATTTGGCCCAACAGGCACATCCACACATTTATAAACCCTGTAGTCTCATCATAGCAGGTATAAATCTTGAGATTTCAATAGTAAAATCTACTGCAAGTAAAATTCCTTACTTTTTCACTAGGCATTATGGGAGAGAGGCAGACTGTCACCCAAGGGAAAAGTCTATTAGTTTTCCAGGAACAATCCTGTTCTCCAAGATACTACATTACTAAAAACGGGGTTACCCACTCCAGAATCTTTTGACAACCTAGACTATTGTTTCTCGTGACAAGGAAGAATAGGACCTTTTAAATTCTTTCACATTCTGAGGCCGACTGCACTCATTCTTTGTACACTTCACATTCATTATATGGTTTAGCTTCTCACCAACCTATTAAAACTTCAGATCTTCCAGGGGAAAATCATTTACATTTTTTCTATTCTTCAAAGTGGAAGAATTTTTCTACCATGTCAGAATTTGACAGAAGCCCTGGTTATTTTCCAAATTAGCCTTACTTCACTGCTTGCTGCACATGCTTGAGCCTTATCTGCCTCTTCTATTGACTCTGACTAGAATAATGGTCACAGAAACAGCAGTTAGAAAAGTAAAGGGACAGGGAAGTCATACTCATGATGGCACCTCTGATAATTAACTTTCATGATTGTGTCTTTCATATTCTCTCAGATATAATTTATCCATGATGCATCTAGTTTAACACCATCCACCCCAAAAAAGAAACTAATTAAACGGAAAAACAGCACCACGGTCTCAATCTCAGTGTGCAAAATTTAACTGTCTTTACTGTCTAATCTACAGTAGAGCTCCATCTGCATCATTCTTCTTAGCTGGTTGTATTTGAATAATAGTGCAACATATTTAAATAATTAAGTATTAAAATTCATATTTATACACTTAAATAAATATACTTTAAAAATACTCAAGATGGCATCCATGAGCTGGATAGCTCTTTAAGAGTCAGTACACTGCAAATTTTTTTAATGCAGTATATTAGTGGAACAGTCAGAAGCTTTTGAAGAAACATGGTCACTGGCAAGTAGAGTGCTTTAAGTCTCTTTCAAAAAGGCTGTTTTCCTGAAGGAAAGGGAAAGAAACAGTAGGAGCTAGGGGTCAAGGAGACAGAAGAAAACCTCTTCACTTGTACTGGGAATGAAAATGCTACACACTGCATTTCCCTTCTGGGTTGAGAGAGATGTGGGTATCTGGTCTGGCCTCAGCCTGTGTCACCTCCTCCTGGCCCATGTGGGAGCAGTGGCACCAGAGCTGCAACCTGCACCAGTATCATACCATTCACTATTTTCTTCCCAAAGTACTGCAGTAAATGTGCAACTCCAGTGCTTTTCCTACCTCTCTCTTCATTGCATTGTAAATATATTTCAAATTCTGAGTCTGGAATATGTGTAAGTTTTAGTAGCTTCATCAGTGTTCATTTTTAAAACTAAAAAGTGGATAAATGCACTTCCCTCTATTTTTTTTTATGTGACTGGTTCTGTAAACTTTTAGCATAGTTTTTTTTAATTTTCTGACAACATATTAATCTGTTATGAGCATGGAATAATTTCTCCAGGGAGAACATGAAAGATGGATGAGGTCATAAATTTTCTTTTAACTGTATATAACATGGAGGAGACATTAGAGATGTTAAAAAAAACAGGCATCCTTCAGGCATGATTCTTAAATTAAATATTTCATCACCTCCCCCAACTACTTCACTGTTTTTAAGATTATTCATGGAAACATTATTTCAATTTATTTCCTCTCATATGAGTCATGAGCACATAGGGACAGGAAAGTAGTTTTACTTTGTTTTTATACCAATAATAAAGGTAATCTTTTTTTTTTCTAAACTCAGTCATGGGTCCTACTATAATCCAGCAGGAGCAAAACAGCATGTAAGAAAGCATTCTGGAAAGCACCTCTGCCAAAATATTAAATTTTATTTAGTACTGAAATGCCACAGAGTCCTTGAGTCTTAACACTGCATCTGATTCATTGTTCAGACAGACTCCTGGTTGATTAATATCCATCTTTTATAAAGATGGGTAAAAATGCCATCCTTACAAAATCAGCTCTTGCTTCAATGCAATTCTAATCTAACACTAGTCCCACTGTCTACATCTCATAATCCTTGCAAACCCATAGATAAAATGTAGATTTAAAGAAAGCTTTGAATAAACATTAGAATCTCTGTAGCATTAAAATTCCATCTGTTAAAGTATCTTCTATCTAGTTGAATACCTTTTTTATAACACAGAACTGGAAAAAACATTTTTGTAGTGCTTTACAAAATCTGAGGATGCCCCTGCCCTACAAAGGAGAATTTGCTACTCTGAATGTCTAGGGGCTTTTCTTCAGGTCTGTCTCAAAGGATAAGCAAATGTACACTTTAGAGGAAACAAATTATAAAAGGATGTGAAGATTAATCATCTAATTCCTAGATTTTACTGGTCACTAGTGTTGCGGTCCTCTGGGTATGGCTTGCGACCGGCCCGTTCCCGCCGGGATGGGGCCGGGGGGTGCCGGTTCCTTCCCCCCCCA
>VZRZ01007597.1:208359-294583 GCA_013398175.1 Climacteris rufus
GCCCCTGTCAATCATTGTGGTCCTCCGCAGTGATTGGCTCTCCCGACTGCCTTCCCCTCGCCCTAGTTTTATAACACGCCCCGGTCACCATTTTGTCTTTGTCTTCTCTGCAGCATATTCCAGGAATAAAACCTACTGGCGATAAGCGGAAAGAACCCTTTCTTGTTCTCTTTATTTCCCTGCATAAATTAAACCGCTGTGCGTGAGCTAAGCCAAGATTCTTCAGGAGTTCCGATGCTCGGCTCGCCTCTGATAGGAGACTAGATAACGCCGGAGTCGCGTTATTTAGGCAAACGGGACCGACTCAAGAGACTCCGAGTTACTCGCGCTTTATACCCGCGGCGCACTAGCACTCAAATTTATTCCATCATTTCTTGATAATCAGAACACTGAGTGCCATTTTTGCCCATTCTTTCCAGCAGATATGACCTGAAAACTAAGAAAAGGAGGTTCCAGCCCAGTTGTAATGACACTATCAAAACAGTGAGAATGTGATGTATTCAAGAAGCTGTGCACTAACCTAAATCTTCACACATAAAAAACAGAGGAATCCTGCATATGTGTCGTCTATAATTAAATAAATTTACTATATGGTTCAACATCCTAATTAATTTATCTTATATAGATACACATAAATGAGCAACAAATGTGTTTTGTCTGAAATGTCTGGCAAATGTTGAACTCTTGATTTTAACTTACAAAAAAAAAAAAAACAAAAAAAGAAACAAAAAAACAAAAGAATCACAAACAATCTGGAGGGAAATGCTTACACAGCAGAAAAGGAGCTATCCTTCTTCGGTTTCTTCTTTTCTCGAGCATCACTAAAATCAAGAGCAGCTTTGTCCATTCCTAGTAACTCACTGATCCTGTCACGGCCATAGAACTCACCATATTTATCCATGACCTAGAGTTAGGACAAATATTCAAAAATATTCATCAGTTGGGTAGATCAGCTGTTATTTAGCCTGGTTCTGAAGACAAGAGGCTTAACATACATGATATTTCTCATTTGCTTAACATATCAGTCAGAACTATATTTTTTTTCTGGTCAATTACAATCAATCCATTAGGGACAATAGGTGGGTGTCATAGAATCACAGAATGGGTAAGGCTGAAAGAGCTCACAGTGGTCCAACCTCCCTGCCCAAGCAGGGTCATCCTACAGCACATGGCACAGGATTGTGTCTGGACAGTTCTTCAATATCTCCAGTGAGGGAGACTCCACAAACTCTCTGGGTAAAAGATGTGCCAAAGACAAGATGTTCCTACTCACTTCATGAATATAAGAAGAGCAAAGTAACCTAGTAGAAGAAGAATAACTAAACCAGTATCATAATGACAGAAGAAAAAAAATACACTGTGAGGTCACACAGAAAAGAGATGTTTTGAATATCCTAGTTCTGTGAAAAGCTCTGATTAAATAAGATTTCTTAAAGACAACATTTGACCCTTCCTAGTTATTCCTTTTAAGAAAAAGAAAAAAAGAAAACAACACCATATTTATTCTGCTTAAATAGGTTTTTAATAACCTGAATTTCTTGATAATTTTAGAAATTTTTGTCTTTTAAGAGAAGTGTTTCATATTGAAACAGTATTGAAAAATGTCCTCACTTTTAAACTAGCTACATTGTAACACTTTATGACCATATATTTTATTAGTTAATAATGCCATAAAACTATAATACACATAAAATATGCAGGAGTCACAAGATCTTGAACTTAGAGTTACAGCTAAAACTTATTTTCACTGAATTTAAACTATCTTCCATCTCTTTCTTATAAAATTTAATGTTTCATAAGTAATTTTCCCAGAAATGAATATTTATGTGCTCTCATTCTCACTGAACACACAGCTCCTTCCTAAATATAAGCTGTTTCTTCTCCTTTTAAAAAGCATACTCAAATGAATACAAAATTTTCTACAACAAGATAATAATTCAGTGACTCCTGCAGGTGAGGTAGTATTTTGCCAGATTTCTAATCAGCAATGCTTTAAATATTTACTGATATTTTTGCAGATTTTTAGAGACAAGCCTGTTTTGTAACATGCCTGAAAACTGTGCTTCATGACTATGGATTATTCTCTAGACTGAGGATTAAAGTACAAATATATGTAAAAGAAAACATTCTTTACAAAATCGCATATTTGAAGGCACTTAAATCTATGTAGCTCAGTTCCTCAGCCAACGATAAAGTACCAAATCTTCCACACAATTTAAAACCATTCTCCTTTCCTTTTGGTTTGAGCCTTCCTTGACCTACTACATTGACAAAAGCAATGTAGAATTTTATTTTCTTTTTTGAGTACTCTGTGAGAGTACTTCCTCTTTGCTTAGACCGACAGATAGAAATCTGTATATAACAAAATATGAAAAAAGAACATTTTTCACAGCAAAATGAATATACAATTCAAAGGAATTTTTGTCAGATTGACCTAAGATTGTTACAAAGCAGAAGAGCTAGAGAGTACTAAAAAAGACTTTTCCAAAAGTATGATACAAGATTTGCCTTAAGTATGAAGGAGGGGTAAATCTGATCCGCCAACAGGAACACCCTCTTTTTCAATTATGACCAAATACACTAAAAAGATTAATCTTGCTGTAAGCTATTGTGCAAACATTAGATTTATTTCTTAAGAGCAAGCTGAGAAAACATTTGAAACAGCATCTGTAAGAAACGAGCTTCAGCAGTCCCTGCTTAGAAAGGGCTATGTTTGAGAGGGAGATTGTTACCTTATGTGACAAAAGTTAACCTGCACACCCACAATGGAGCACAATGGTTGTGGGAGACTACAGGGAATACCTTGCTCAGCTAGTCCCAGGGCCATCAGTATGTTAAATCCTATTTCCCTGAGCCTAGAGGACTACAGTGGCACAATGGTAGGCAGGAACACAAACTACAGATTTGCAGTGAATGGATACTCTGCCTGGTCCCTCCTAGGGCTGTCGCAGGAAAACTTCAGACCCAGTGTCCAAATCTGAAACCCATCATGATGAGTAATTGGTAGTAGCTCTCCAGATCACCTTTCAGACTAAGAGGATTACTGCCAAGGAATGTATACATTATGTATCCCATAAATGGGAACTTATTGGGTGTTACAGGGAAGAAGCACAGAAGGAGAAAGGGATGGATTTAGATGATTTGGGGAGGAAAATGTGTGGGAAAATAGAGCAGTAAGGGACAAAAAAGGCCAGGTGTATGTATGTAACTTTCAGGTTGGCCTAGCTGATTATGCGCTGTGGCTAAATATTTCAATCTGTCCTATCTTCTTATTAATTTCTTTTTAACCTTATATTGGGTGAAGGACACTGTTTTTTGTATATGAAGGTAAATACATAAATACACACAGACAAAACATTTTACATAATTTGCAATATACATACAAGTGTACCAAAGTTCTTCATGTAATTTTATGAATGTATTTGAATCCTGTTTTATACAAGCTTTCTGTAGAAAACGTTTGAAAGAATAACTATCTGAACTATTCAAAAGTAGTTGTAAGAATAAGGTAAGGAATTTTGTGTATTTTAAAATTGCAAATATAGAAATCTACACTGAATCAAAGTTATATTTCAAATTAGTATAGTCCACATTTATTCAAACATGAAAGGAAATATGCATTAGAATTTTATTTTAACTTTATATATCTTTTTAAAAATAAGCCTTACCTTTCTTTTCACAAATTTGTCCCAATAGTTATTTGGAAAAGACCTGAAAAACAGATAAACAAGATTACATTTTAGACAGTCATAAGAAGGTGCAGTAGTTACTAAGAGGCCATAAAAATTACATACTGATTTTGTTTCTAAGAAGCTCCTAGTGGTGGCTATCACCAGCCAGCCACTTGTGAAGCTGCTGGAGTTAAAGTTGCCAAATGGTGTTCAGCCTACCAAGCAAATGTGGCTTGATAAGTGCAGCAGAGCCAGTGCCTGCAGACAGGGTTCTGGAGCAGCTACACCCCACAGTCTCATGACACAGAGAATCAGAACTTTGAATAGATGACACAAAGCACAGCGCACTCTTGAACTGACAGCAGTGCACAACCATCATCACTGTGCTTGCCAAAAAAGCCTCTGCTTTTCTTTTTTCTTTTATGAAGAGAAATAATTTTAAGGCAAAAGTCTGGGAATGCTTGAGATTAAACAGCAATAGTAATAATGATAGCAAACATTAGCCTCGTAAGTGCCCAAAATTTTTTATATCCTTGCTACAAATATATCCCTAACAACTGTTTATTTCAAGCTGAATAATAAGTACACAATTGTGGAAATAGAAGAACACTTTCTTGCAAGGCTGTAATAAGACAGAGTAAGTAAAAACTCACTGTGTGTTGATTACAAGTCTATCCCACTGTCCCTTAATATCATCTTCTGACGGCTGCTCAGTTATATATAGCCCATCAAATTCCAATTTCCTTGCCACTTCCTTTTCTCTCTTAAAAATAACCAGTGGAACCTGCAAATGAAAAAAAAAAAATTACAGGAATTATTTTAAATGCACTGATATGTCTGCAAACTTTTAAGAAGAGCTGTTTGTTACGAAAAATTAAGTATCAAAACCGAACAAAGCAAAAATAGTACTTAAAAAAAACCAAAAGACTTAACAATCGACCAGAACACTGGGAAGGTATTGACATACTAGGATCAGGGCATTCATAATAATTAAACTACAGTGTACAAAACAGCTGTAAAAAGATGGCTAAAACCCCTGGAAAGGGATCTTCAAATAAAAATAGTTTTTCAGTGCTATGAAAGGATTAGAGGTAGTCAAGTCAAAGAGGCCTAAATATTTTTTTTCAATTCTTAGAAATTCTATTTCCAAATTATTAACTTGAATTTCATTTTGATACCCAGAGATGTTAGAAGCTGCGTTTTATTTGTTACAGAATTTTTAAGGTTTTACAGTGAGAAACAAAATGGTTTCAAAGCAAAGAGCAAACAAAGACTGTAAGCAACAAAATAGAATTGTCAGCAGCTGAGACACCTAACCAGTGAAGATCAGGCTTTACCTACAACTCTCTTTCAAGAGCTGGATGCAATTCAAAAGTACATTCCAATAAGGCAGATGTAATTAGTGGTCCTAGTTGACTGGATTTGTCTTAGAAATCTGTTACTAACAAAAAGTAAACTCTAATCTCCACTGGAACTATGTCACAGGCCCCCAGAACGCACCTACCTTGCATTACCCACCTTGACTGTACAGTAGTCAAGAGTGAACACGAGTATACTGAAATAGTAATAACGAAAACTAAGACTACTCAAGCAAAATGGTGATTACATTAAATACAGTAAAAAAGAACACTATTTTCAGACAGTTAAATGAGAAAAATATAATTGAATGACTGCTAAGCAATATCCAGAAGCAAATCTATCACATGCAGGCCTATAGTTAAGAAGATTTCGGATTTAAAAGCCTCCAACATAGAGACTAAAATAGTATTTGGACAATATTTTGGCTTTAGAATTGGAAAAGAAGCAATTCATCAAGAGAAATATTGATAACATCTTCCCTTCCAGTCAGAGAATGAATGCAGTTTAAAAAAAATGTAAAAAAAAAAAGTCATAGTAGGAAAAAAGCCCAAAATGTATGAGGTGGGAGAAGGAAGGATCTCAGACCCCAGAAATCTGAGCTTTCATCCTTTATGGCAACCAAGGCAAAAAGTAGGTGTTTTAGTATTTATTGACCTACAGAAACAGTGAAAATCAACACTTAGTGCAGTAACATGATGAACATTTCCCTGAACTACAAAGGCAGATTGTGTCTTTTAGCATAAAACAAATTCTTATCCATTAAAAGAGGAAAAGAAAAATATTAAGGACCACATAAGACTGTAATAAAGACATTATAAAGACAAATGAGCAGTTGCACTGGATCATAGTAAAGGTCCATGTAATTTAGCACTATCCTGCAATTTGACCTATAGCTTTTCCCCAGAAAGAGTGTAAAAATGGGAGAAGTACATGCCAGATACACTTTCCCAGCTCCAGAGATTTATGGTATTTGGTTTTTTTAAACCATGGTCAGCATTTTGCCAATAAAAGTAGCATCTTTACTTTTCACAGCCCTAACAGAGATCTTCTGAAAGATACTCCTTTAAAAGATGTTTAAGGTCCTGTCAAAACACTGCCAGCAGAATGTGTGTGTGTATGAAAAGCAGGAATCACAATATGCATCAGCAGTAGTCCAAAACACTGCATTCTTTTCAAATTACTGAGTTGACAGACTAGTAATGCAGCTACTGTCATCTAACTTCCTCTGGTCATGTGTATTCACACCTTGTCTTTGACAGTTGGAAGCAGCTTCTGAAGCAGGTTACTGCTGTAATTGTCTGGCTGACAGCAAATCAGACTCTGGCCTATAACCTCCTGAATACACACATCAACTAATACACAATTTCTGTGTATATTACACTAACAAAATAGTATGTCTTTATACTGTCCTCCAACTTGCTTAAGCAGGTTGACTTTGCTCCAATTTACCCAACAGGTAAAAAGGGTTGAACCTAGAAAAAAAAGGTTTATTTTTTTCTTACTTTCAAACAGTAATACCCTATGATGCAGAAGAATGAGATGACTGTGTGTAGGATGGCCAAAATCCGCAGTGTGGGCTCCATGTAGCCACTGCTTTCCTCCAGGACATAATGCACTGCAATGATCCTCTCATCATCACTTTCCAGGATGTTTAACTTGGTACTTTCACCATCAGATACCACAGGAAGTTCCTTTTCTTCTGTCACAGCAGATGTGGAGACCTGTTTAAAACAATATTGCAGCTGTATTCCTTTGATAGGAGCTTTACAATACTACAAGCTAAGTAGCATAGCTGAAAAGAATTATACCAAGGACAATATAACTGTAAAGAATTTTTTGCATAAAGATGTCCACAAAGAATACCTTAGCAAGACCCTTTCATCTTGTTACACCCGTCTGTGCTAGTGTGCTTTTATTTTCTTTTTTTTTTTTTTTCCAATGTCTGTCCATGTTAGGAAATTTGGTCCATGATGAATTTTATCACCTCAAATTCAAGAAAGGGCACAGCCCCCTTAGAAGAAACCCCTAAAAACCTGCATGTAGTCTTTATCATCAGGTCTCTGCCAGAAACTGATTTGAGCCCAAGGAATCTAGAGTTGCATTAATGATACTGAAAGTCTTGACAAAATAATTTTAGGCAGCTTAAGATGACATGACTTCTTGCTGTACAGACCCTCTTAGGAGATCATAATGGCACAAGAAACCATCTCAGCTGACATGGATTAGTTTAAGTTGCCAAAGAAGGCTCAGCTTGGATGATTCGCTGTACTGTGAAGTGGAGCATCTGAGCCATGGGTATGCCTTTCAGCCTGCTGCCTTTGTCCCACCACAGACAGTCCCAACTGTAAAATGCTATTGTGTGATGAAGTCTATTCTTACTTCACACAAATATTTCAGCTCTCAAGTGTTAGATTTCTGAAGTGGTAGGATGAAGCAGGTATTTAATCTGTTAGGCTAGGCAGTTTTATCATAGCATACTGTCCACAAACCCCGAATGTTTTCCAGTGTGCAACTTGAAAAGAAGTATTTTGAGAAATTTACCTTATAGAAAAGCAGGATAAAGTTGATGGCAAAAGCAACAAATAACGCTAACATCCTCATGTTGTAAAAGTTTCTTGCAAAATAATTCTGAAAATAGAACAGAAGATAAATATACTTTGCCTAATAAAGATTTGACCATTATTAGTAAGTTGCTGCTGGGAGGGCTTTTTTGTGGTTTTCTCCCCCTATGGGACTTTATAATAGAATTATAAATATTGAAAAAAGACCAAAACCAACAAATATTTTGAGTGATGTACAAGTTCTTTCATACTCTAGATGTGCAACAATGGATAAAGGGTTTTTTTTTCACTCCATGCAGAAAGGATGAAGGATTTCTAATTGCCTCTTACATCTTTTTCATTGTCTTCTCAATACACTTGGAGACAACACAGAGACATGATGATGTAAGAATAATGTACAGAAGTCTCCACCTTCCCTGTAGCTCAATATTCATATATATGGTAAGTTGTTACTTTTAACAAGAAATTAAAAAAGTTTGCATAGAAGTTTATTTTAAATCTTTTTCTATTTCAAAATTAACTGCATTATTACCAGGTCAACAAAATTCATGTGTGACCTAAGTACCATGACTAGAAAGCTTCTAGTCATGACATTGTAATGCTATCAAAAGGGCTGCAGAAATGTATCTTTTCCCTTTCTGACAATTCACAAACCTTTACAGCACACATTTTGAATGCTTTAAATCTCCCATAGGAATTCCTTAATTTTTCAGCCCAAATCATAGATGACAGTGAAATATTAAATGAGACTATTAGAAAAAATTAAGCCAAATTTAGCCATGATTGCTATGTGACTAGCCTAAAAATAAAAAAAGAATCTCAGTTCAAAAGCCAAATTTAAACACCTAATTTTTAAATAAGATTGTGACCGTAGTTTTGTAGTTTGTTACTCCTGTTAGAAGTAGGCCAGCACTACACAATATCTACTAGATAAATAGCAGAAGTCTATTTCTTTCTGCTTTGCATATAACTCTAGCCTCAGAGAATATGAATGGAATCTCCTAGCTAATAAAAGCATGGATTTTAAACAGTTCTACAGCAAACTCAGGGATATCATATTTTACTGAGAGTCTCTCAGATGTAGTTTTACATAACTGGCTTCCTAAGAATTAATATCTTGCATAGTAAGATTTTTGTGTGTTTCTTTTCTCTAACATTCTCACTAAACCTTTGCTTCACATCCTTTTTATGGACAATGGTGGATAGAAAATTGTGATCTATCAGATGCTATTTGTCTTTACATTTGTAGGATAATACAGTGGTACATGTCTCTGCCAACAGCTAAACACATAAGCTAGAGAACAGCTTACAAGAAGCTTCTGTTGATAAGCAATGATATTCTTCCAGAAAACTGATTCCTGAACTTCTGGTTCCCCATATCTGTGCATATGCAGTTGTCTCAATTTCTGTTTCCCTTTGTCTTCCTTGGTTTTCTCTTCTTTCTCTCCATCTTCTCCTCTTGGGATACAAATAAAGCCAAAATAATATGTCAAATTTGTAAAATTGCTAAACAGAAAACTAAAATCACACTCTGAAACAGGCTATTGCATCTTTTAATGAGGTTCAAGTAGTCATGACTCATGAAATTCATGCACATGAGAAATATCCCTCTTCAGTCCAACGTTCTGGCAAGAGTGATGGTCTGGTTAAATCCACAGATAAACTTATTGGTTTGGGACCCTGAAGTGAGAATGCTAATTGGTAGAGGCAGATAATCAAGAATCTGCTTATAATAAGCAAAGCTTATTATAAAAGGATCTTCCTCATAATTGTGCAGCTAATAATGCAGTGATAAAATGTCTGTAAGCTGACAGCTGAATGTCTGCATGACTGCCCACATGTCTAAGTACTGCCTCCAACCTCATGCACTTGAACTATCTGGTTCCCACAAATATTGCAGAAAACTGTGGTTCTTCTTGCACTTACAAGTCAAACATGAAGTTTTAAATTCTGCACTTCTGCCACCTGATGAACTCATAAGTACCCACTCCAGGAGGAGATGGAAGTAAGAGTTAGTCAGCATCTGATGTGTGATTATCACCATGCTGTCTCACTACAGAAAGTCAGAGTTAGTGGGCTGTCTTCTTCAAATGCACGATCTAAAGAACAGTGAATTATCTTAGAAGCTAATTTGACCTGTCAGTATAGTAGATGAAAAGATCACAGAAGTCCATCTGAAGCCAAACCAGAGTGAGAGGCAACCTCTAAGTTACATTATTAATTTCTCTGTACCTATCTACAAACAGAATAACTGATGCCCAAAGCTGCTTCTCTTCCTAGAAGACATTTGATAAACTTTCACTTGAAAGTCTGACATGTTAGGAGTACCTGCAGGGCAGATAACTGTGCCAGGCACTGCATTCCTCACAGAGAATATAGGTAGTACTGAAACTCATACAGTCAACCAGAGTAATCAAGAGTAAAATGACCTTAAAAAGTCAGCAATACTCTCCTTCACAAAGTTATCCTGGCTGAGTTAGAAATTTGCTTCACTGCTTGGGAAGAAGATATTTTTTCACAGACAAGTGTTCCTCATCCAAGAGGAGAAATAATCATAAGAATCTGAGACTAAGGGACCCTCTTAGAATTTTGACAGTGATAAATCAGCCACAGAAACTGTACACAAAAATGCACATGTACTAGGAACCATAAAATAGAGGGACAGAGAGCCATAGTTTTTACTGGTTAAAACCAAGCACTCTATTTTGTTTTCTACTATTTTTATTCTGAGCTAATATCATTAACATAGATTTTAACATGTCCTTAAAGGGTTTAAATTATCATTGATCAAATCCTAACACTTTCTCTTCATAAAGATGTGAGAGTAGTCTGCAATTCATCAAAATTATACTGGAATATTAATGTTTTGCAAAATGCAAATGATTCAAAACATGTCATAGAAAATGGAAGGGGGAAAACAGATTCAATCTCTACCACTGATGGATAGCAGGTCTCTGGAACCCAGGTGCTCTTAGGATTTTCTTCTGGCTTTCAGATTAGCCAAGAGAAAGCTTAATCAATCAAACACATTCTAAAATAAACTAAATAGACACTACAAAGGATGTTTCTGGAAGTGGGAAATTCATAGAATAACAGTGGTGCTTATTACATGGCATTTCCCTGCAAATGTGCACAGATGTGAAGGACTGTTAAAAAAACCCCAAAAAATAAAAAAACACAACTAATTGTGGAATGTGAATGGACAGAAAATTAAAGGCAAAGAAGTACAAATCAACCTGGGGTTCTTTCAGTGAAACAAAACACTATTGTTTGGTAGGATCAGAGGTTAAAGTAATACATACTCAGCTTTTTCAGGTTCTGATTTTGTTTCTTCTTTCTCTTCCTTTTCATCTTCTTTCACCTGCTCCTACAGAAAGTCAGGTTTAAAAATGTGTCTAAACACTACTATACAGTACAGAGAAAGAATACTGAGAGCACAGAATGTTAGGGTCTTTTTATTTTTGTTAAACAACTAAAAACCTGAGAAAATATGATAATTCCACTTACATCAAAGAAGTGAGACAATTTAACACTGAATTAAAAGCAATCCAAAACACTATGTACTTAGAGAAGGCTGTGGAAATTCAAGATTGTGACATCAGAAAGATTAAACACTGGTAATTATATCTGATTCCTTTAAAAAAGAGTCCAAAACTCCAGGAAAAAATAGATGCAAATTTTATTCCAAGACTATACTTAATATATGAAAGAAAGAAACATATATCAGAAATGGAAGATACAGTTACCTGAATTTTTTCCTGTACTTCAGGCACCGGGGCTAAGGAGGGAGTGCTCAGTAAATCACTCAAACCAGCATTTGGATTGTGAGGGATCAATTTATACTGTCCACCTTCTCGTTTCAAGTCCAAACCAAATATATCTGAGAGTAAGTCACTCTCTTCTGATAAAGTTTGCAGATCTGTCAAGTCTTCTGTAGGCAATGCAGCTTCTGTTGGCTTCCTCTCCCCTTCTTCTCCTTCCCCACGCACCTCATCCTGAGTGGGATCTGGCATATTAGCCAGCAGTTCAGCAACCTTAATTTTCTTTGCTCCTTCTACTAGGCTTCCTCCAAGCAGCAAACCGCATATGATGCGAAAGAAGCCCCGGACAACACTACAAGCAAAATGCAGTAGGCCCATCAAAATGCTCCAATAGGAAGAAAACAAAGCCATGACCATATCCTTCATGGTCATTTTTTTCACTTTTTTCATCTGTTTCTTTAGGCTTTTCATGCTGAGCATTTTCACAAGAGTCATTAAATTATACTTGAGAGCTACTAATGCGGACTTCATGGTCACAAGAGAGAAGAAACCCATTCTAGGATCTTCTTCCTCAGGATTATCTTTCTCATTCTCCTCTTTATTAGCTGATCTTTCATTCAGATCTGACTCAGAGATCTGGGCAGCCAGTTGCATTTCAAAGATGGTATCCTCACAGAAGTTAACAAAAAGCTCCATCTTTTCCTTCTCCCCGCCTTCATTTACAACATCAAATATAAACTGTCTCTTTGACTCTTTTACCTGAGGTTTCTCCCACTGAGTCCGACTTGACTCACTTATTTCAAAATAAACTCGCTCAATGCGCTTTGCACTGCCCATGATCTCTATGCGTCCAAGGAAAGGCTGAAAGTAATTCAGCACACTCTCTGACAGCTCAAGAAAAGTTTGCAAGCGGGTATCATGGGGCATGTGTTCTGACAGGTTGGTCAGGAGAACAGCAACATTGAAACCAATGTCTTTTGCAGGTTCATGAAATCGTTTCACAAACTCCTCATAGTCCAAAGTCTCATTCTCATCTGTTTCAGCACATGACAGCAGAAATTCCGTTTCAGACTGAGTGTAATGCTTATGGCTTTCCATTGCCCTGTGAAAATCCCTCTTTGAAATTATCCCTTTACCATCAGGGTCGTATTCTTTGAAGGCATCAGAGGAAGTCAAATCTTTCAATTTTAAGAACATATCAAAAAACTTCAGAATCATCTCCACATTGTTCGACGATTCCACAAGCATGTCCACCATCTGCTTTCCAATAGTTCCATTCACAACATTACCTAGATGTGATGACATGATATTAGAGATAATGATGTCAGCAAATGTTTTGGCAAAGAAAAGTATTTTATAATGACTAGTGAAATAATTAAAGAGTTAGAACAATAAACTACTGGATAACACACTCACATGAGAAAGCTTGCTGTGAAATCTGAAATCTATAACTAATAACATTACCCTAAGACTTGGAAAAAATGTAAGTGACTAAGTACTTGCCATCACAGAAAGGAAGAATTAACAAGGACTGTAGAGAAACACCTGTTACATTTAATATACTACTAAAAGTGGGACAGCATATTATGAATTTCACTATAGTGCATCACATACAGAACTAGCATCACATTATCTAGATGAGGATACTCATGGAGCACAGCCTACAGTACTAAGAATTTACTTTGCCTCTCAGTAACCTTCCATGGGCAAAGCAGTAGCAATGGCAGTGCATGATACACTGCAATATATGCTGTATTTACTGTCCTCCCAGTTCTCACAAGAAAATGTGGTGGGATACATGTAAGAAGGGAAAAGCAAGAAAAGATCTTTGGATCATCTACGTGTATGTCTGGTTAGTCTAGCACCAGAAGCACTAATAAAATACCATAAAGTAGCTAAAGCAGTAGTAGGAGTATTTATTGACAGTGACTGCATTCTCTGGGGAATCATAATTACAATCATAATTTCAGTGACCTTTCAATCACTAGGTGAATCAGACCTGTTCTTTATGGCTAAGATCACTACTTAAATAAATGCAATCTATTAAGGGTGTTAACAAAATGAGTGATAAATGGTTTCATTCCCAGAACTCAGGCTTTCAGATTAAATAGTACAACCCTTTTCATCTAACCCAAAAGATATGTCAAGTTTATGGAAACAAAGTAAAACTTCTGCTAGTCCTGGATTTTATACAGTTCTGGTATTTAGAATTCATATAACCTAAATCATCAACACTACCTAAATCTCCCATTCACTTTCAAAACTGAAAGCTATTCTCACAACTGAGATATGAAAATTAAAACCCAAAGGAAAATAGAGCATTATTTCTCAAATTAAGAAACTCACAAAGGTAAAAACTTTGTCAGAGGAAAGTGCAAAAACTGTGAAAGAAGATTTCAAATTTTTACTACCTTCCAGCATAGACAGCAACATGACAACCATATCTTTCTGAAGATCCATTAATTCCTTCAGTAGTTCAATTTGACTGGAATCCTAAATAATAAACACAGTATATATATATATATATATATATATATATATATAAATGATATATTGATATCTTTAACATTTATTTATGTGCATCCATATTTCACCTTGCAAAAAGGAGACTTAGAAATTAAGAAGCTTGTAGTGTCAAAAAAGGTAATGCAGTGAAAATATATTTAATTGCTCAACTCACACATATTTACAGTACATTTACTGAAACACTTACACCATCATCTGTTTAGAGAACAGTAATTTAATAAAGACAAAACTGAAGGTGATGAAAAAATTTAAAGCAATAACCGGGTATGTCAAGCTCACAGATGATGCTTCTGTAATGTTTCATGTCAGCTAAAACATTGTCACTTTTGGTGTAATCAAGTTTACAGCTATGAAAACTTGCAAAAGCAGCAATAGCACTAACACACAGAGCCCAAAGTATAACAAGATTCAAAATGAGTTATTTCATTATAGGCCACTGAAGTTTTTTGAGGGAGGAAGAAAATTTGAAATAAAATTTTAAAATATTTATTAATAAAGTTCCATTTGCTAATGTCCTTAGACATACATTAAATTGGGATTTTTAGCCATCTTTCATCTCATTGGATTTATCAAGTTTACTGTGTCACTTGTCAATGATTTCAACCTGGAGTCTATCTGGATAGATTTATTCATCTACTTAATTTCTTCCTCAGTGATACACTATTGCATCATGCCATTGATAAGGAATACTTGGGCACTGATTGACTTCAGTGAATGGAACAACAAATAGAAGGTTCTTTATAGCTGTGACAGGAAGCTTTGCCCTGATAAAGCTTATCTGCTAGGCCTGCAGTCTGGTCAGCAGACAAAAGCAACATATGCTCTCTGTGGTGAGCTACCAGTGGTGCCATACTGGTATTTTTTAGTGTTGAATATGTCAAATGGCCAGCCTGGCTTACCATCTTCAAACACACATCAGTCCCTTTGAAGTCAGACTTGACAGAATCACTTTAATATAGTGCACTTTGACATTTTATGTTTTAGTCCAGCAGTGTCTTCAGTTTTTATACTGTGTAGTAAGTAATTGTGATTAAGATCTTCTGTCTATTCATTTGCCTTAATAAATAATTAATCTTTTACAAATTTATCTGGTTTGCCAACATTAAAACTTGAGAGACAGTGATTTAATCACATCTTTATAATTCCTTAAATTTAAATTCTTAAAATCTGAGGCTAAGGAAGAATTTACCTTCATTTAAACAGATCATTTGGAAACAATAAAGATTGCTAATTGATTTGTCCTGTAAGTTTTCATTAGAAATCTTTTAACTTCAAAAATTGTATACAACCCGGATGATCTTTGATCATTTACACTGAAAATTGTGCTTTCTTTTTCTGCCTTAGGGAGATTACTTAAGAAGTATTACCATTATCACATTGTTGCTTCCTGACACAAGAATAGAGAATTAAAATGAAAAAAAGAACCCCTCAAAACCCAAACAAAATACTGATTTAGTCTTGTTCCTATTAAAATCTAATTTAAAATGTTCTCCAAAAGTGCTCTGGAAATTCATGATTGATAAGAAAAACCAAGTATTTCGCCTAGGCAGGCCTTCCTTACAGATAAAAGCCACATTCAACATTTTTGAAAACTGTTTTGTCAACAGAATCTGAAAAAACTTATTAATATATTCTTGCAATAAATATAAACTAACAAAAGAGTCCATGTCTATTCTGGTATTTCCTTGTGGCCCCAATAGAGTTTCCAAAAGTCAAAATCTTGATCTCCATGCAAGAGAAAGACACTGTTACTATTTATAGTGATACATTTGGAGTGATACACTTGGAGTAGACCGTGCTTCTGTCATTCCACAGATCATGAGTAACTCCACACAGTAGGATGGATCTTGTTGTACAAAGCTGCTTGGCTATCTTTGAAGAGGCAGAATAAGAATCATTATTTTCTAGATACAATAATTAAAAGATGCTGTGAAGCCCCTCTGGGCACAGCTGAGACTATAAACTTGTCATTACAGTAAAAGCAAATCTTGCCAATAGACACATCATATTCCATAATCAACACACAGCTACCATGTGTTTGACTCGCTGTCAGCAACTACTTAAATACCTGTTTCCAGTTTGCTTTAATGGTACAGGAAGAAAGTACAACAGCCTTCACGGTGGCCTACCCAAATATGGACCATTTTTTCAATTCTTAAATTAACAAAGATGTTCCAAAATCAGAACAGTATCTACAGCCACTTTTAAATGCACTTCAGTAGAACTTCAATGCATTCCTCATGAAAAACAGGTTTGACTGTCATGACATTTGTTGGACGAACACTTCTCTTTAGCCATAAAGAATGAGAAGCATACCTGTAGCCCAAAGTCCACAAGTGTAAGCAAGCAGCCTATTTTCATCCATAAAGTTCCAAGGCAGGGAGAAAAATTATTTGAGCAAGACTACTTTAATTTATGCAAAGAATACCTACATGGACACATTTGGAGCCAAACAATGAAATCTAAAACCTCAGAGCCCTCAGAGATGTTTTCCTTAACAATAACTAACACTTTTACAAGTGTATGACACTTTTCTCTGAGAATGTCAAATTATGTAAAACATTTAGAATCTCTACATTCAATTAAGATTCCTGTAATTCTTTTAAAAATTAAGGAGTTAAAAAAAACCCCACTGTTTAAGGATAGGATTCCTCACACCTAATGTTTCACACCTTGAAGAATTGTCTGTGCCAGTTCCCTTCACTATTTCTATAGCTTATGAAATGTGTACTCACATCCAAAAGCTGTTCACGTATTATAAGGGCTGACTACTCTCTACCTCTACTAGGAGTGGAAATGGCTTAGATGCAGACATGTTGAACTAGGGTTCAATGCAGGACCCATCAATGAAGATGATGAGTTCTCCATAAAAGGATCATGCAAAACTGCAGAAAACACTGACAGAATTTTGGTACAAAAGACTGGAACTGTGAGTTCTTTCTGAAGATCAGTGATATGCTTCCTTTGCAGCTTGATCTAATCTGTTTTGTGCCTGTGGCCCGTAATCCAGGTACAGGTCTGCTATTAACACCTACTACGGTTTTGCAATTTACTCCCTCAATTGTATTGTATTCTATCACTTCTGACATTTATTTTTCCTCCTATTTCTCCTACTAACTGTTGTTATTAATGACTCACGTATATTAACACATTTATCTTTTACAAAAACAATAATAACTTATAAAGGAAAAAATAAAACAAAAAGATACCTGAGACAGCTTCATCTGCATGTGGGCAAACACATGAAGGAAACCAACTACAGCATCCCACAGTCTGCTGTGTGCCAGACTTTGCTGATTCCCCGTACATGGCCCCTATTTTTCAGGTAACAAGAACAATGAAAACAAAAAAAGCACAAACAAAAAAAAACCACCACAGTTTGTTAACAAGATGTTCAACAAAAACAGGAAGAAGACACATAAGTAGCGCATAGCTTGGGGCTGTCCTTTAGAAACTTCTATGAAAAATTAAGCATATCTAGAATTATGCATTCAATAACACCACTGGACTGTAAACAATGCCTACTCCTAGTAACCATTCTGCCTGTTTTAGCCAAGTCTCAATATACTAATTCAGAACCACAAACTGTGTATCTCCTTGCAACTTTAAACAGCAAAAGCTAAAGGGGTACAAATCTTCAAGCTGTTTCTTCCCCATGTAGTTCTGTAAATTAAGAAGAATTTTATAGAGGGTCAATGCAAAATTCACATAAGGAATTATAGAATCAGTCTCCTGACTTCCCCCCCCGTATATTCTAGCTGTTGTAGAGCACAGTGCCAAAAAATATATTAAAAGAATTCTAACTTCTGAACAGCAGGAACACAAAAGCTTTTGAGACTTCAAAGGATAATAAATAATAAATATCTCTATGAGATACAAATGCTACCTGTAATTTGAGAACTACATATACATCAAATATATGCACGCACATGCATATAAGTTGCCTCTTCTTATTTTTATTCAGTCCTATTCTATTTCACCTTCATGAACATACTATTCTCATAACATTCTATTTCCATAATAATTCTTTCATCTGAATGAAAACATTATAATAGACGCCTAACAGTCTAATGAGATTCTCTAACCTGCTTATTATATGCAGAATCAAACTGTAATATTGTTGACTGATATACATAAGGAATTAATGCTGATCTAAATGACATTAAATCCTTTAGATGTCCTGGAAGAACAGCTATATTGTTATTTTGACAGAATTGATCCCAATCTCATTTATTGCTGAGTCCGCCTCAAGTGCATCTCTACAAATCTCAAACATAATTTGCAAATTTACCATTTCAAACATAGCATTGATGCCCTAAAACAGCCTTATTCCTGACAGAAGATCCTATCTAATGTTATATTGATTAAATAGCAACTGTGATGTGCACTGAAATTATTTTCTCAATGGTTTAAAAGTAAAGGCTTTAAAGTGGGTAACACAGTTGCAGTCTAAACCAAATTAAAAACAAAACAAAACTCTACTATCTTATATACAATCAAAGGATGATTATTTATTAATAATTGCAAATTTGAATAAATAAATGATTGCAAAAGTCTAGTGACATATATATTTGAATATTTTGCTTCCTACATAAACAAATGCAATAAAATAATGTTGTATAATAAATGTATCTATATTTTATTTCTATGTTATATCTAGCTACTTTACATCTTCATGTCAAAAGCATGATGAATTATCTTTCAAGTTCATAAAATTCTAATGAAATTAATTTACCTGGATATACTCTGTAAGAGTATTGAAAACTTGTTTTGCAACCTGGATGGCTTTAGAAAAATTTCGTTGTCCTTGTTCATCAATAACGTCCTTCCCAGAATAATACCAATAGAAATCACTAATGGATTCCTAAGGAAAAAACAGTTGTGAGAAGCACAAAGTGATCATGTGGCCAATATATTCATAAATTTAAGAATATTCATCAATTTAAGATATTCATAAATTTAAGAAAAACATTAGATAGCACTCTAGTTCTGAAAATTATTTAGTTTATAATGGCTTTATAAAAACCACCAAATGAACCATCCAGCAATTCTCAAGAACTACTTCAGGAACTGTAGTTTCATCTCAAGTGATTCAATAGGAAAACAAATGCATGGAAAGAAATAACTTAAATACCCCACAGCAAATCTCCAAATAAAATAAATTAAACATTAGATAAGTTGCTATCTGCTCTTAGGAATACAATTGCCTGCATTCTGGAAAGGAGTGCTCAGTAGTACTGCCGTGCTGCATGCTGTTCATTAAACAATGTCTCTTTATACTGCGTGCTTGACACCTAGTCAATAGTGGGAGCAAATGTTGCTTTGTGTGCATGACTTCTCTCTCCATCTTCCCCAAAGGCAAGCTTATTAAAGTTTCAACAAAGTAAGCAATGGAGTGAAAATCATTGTATTTTCTCTACAACTTCTACAGAATGCCTAAAGATAGCAAGCAATGTTGATCGCAGCAACAGTGGGGAAAAAAAAATTTCAAACCCTGGAATTCTCAGACCGAATAAATTAATAGCTAAAGGGAACTTGACTAGATGAATAATAAAAAAACCCAAACAAACACAACAAAATATATTATCACACACAGTGATTTTCAGAAAGAAGAGAATGATAGGTAAAAATTATCAACCTTCATCACAAAATACATTTTCCTATCATTCACATGCTCTAATCTGGAAATTTTTTCATTACTTTCTACTGGGTTGTGACAATGAAATGTTTTCATATTAAAAAAACTTGGGAGATAATTCAGAAAAGGTGATTGAAATTATTTCTAATCTAGCCTTCTGTTTATTTTTCCCTTTCGCATTTTTCACCACTCCATAGAAAATGTGCTGTTCTTATGCTTCACACCATGTCAGCCCATGACCAGTCATTCACAAAGAAGCCAATGTTCAGACTAAATCAGAATATGGATGAAAAAGCAGCTGGCTGAAACTGACCTTGAGCAATACAAAATGTTTCCCAGTCACAGGGTAGTTTCAGTCAACAACTGTGACCTCTATTCACTGATGCACTGAACATGTACCTGCCTTCTGCTGCTCTCTGTGGTTAGCAGACTCCATTCCACTCCTGCATATAACGGCTGAAACCAATCTTTCATATTTATGTCACCTTTGACTCTCCCTGTACAAAGAAGCAATTCCTAAAGAACTGCAGCTACTAGAGAATTTTGGCCTTTCTCCTCAGCTTGAGCTACAGTGACCAGAATAAATAGGATGACAAATAAATGTGCTCCTCTAACAAAATGGAACATTTTGTGACAAGGATCAAATTTGATTTTGCTGGAAAGCTATTTTTTCTGGCAGCAAACCATGTATTGATGAAAGGAATTACACAGAGAAATTAAGAAACTTGAAGTCTCCACATACAAATGTGATCAAAATTAATTAAATAAATAAATAAAATATTTTTATATTGTATAGAAGCAAGTAATTATTGTCACCTACCTACTTAGTATATAAGTTACTTACCTGAACTCTTAATAAGTAATCCACAGTAGAAATGATAATATTAACAGTTGTGTTGTTACCAGTTTGAGTTCTCAGGTAATTCTGAAAATCTAAAAATTCAAATAAAAGCTTAATTTAAATATATTTGAGTGTTAAAACTGTTTCTGACAATTAATTCTGATATAAGATGATATAGAAAAGTTTAGCTTAGAGGCATGGATTGGGTTTTTTCTCTTCCTTTTTTTTATTTTTTGTAATAAACCATTGTGAGAGTCTTAACATCTTACTGCAGAGATCACATACCAATGAATTTCTGAAGCTAGAAGCTTGTTTGTATATTTCATCTGTAAAAGTTAACTTGGTCTTACTTTAATCTATTTATGACTAGAACTACATCAATATCAACATAATTATACCCAGAATATAGGTTGTTAAGCAAAATTAAATCACATAATTACACAAATCCTGATAACTAAGTCAAAAATATATCCAATCGCTAAAAAACAAAACTATGCTTTTTCTTTGTTTTGTTTTTATTGTCTATTAATTACACAGACAACACATGGAAATACTTAAGGATACAAACACTTAATATCAGGCATTTTTAATGTGTTCTTGTATATTTAAAAGATATACTATTTGTTTAAGAAAGGTATTGTGTACATTGTAATTTCGTATACAATTCTAACTGACATTAGTGGCAAACAGTGTGCACCAGAAAATATAAAAATGCCAAAGGACAATAAATATTCAGAGGGACATGTAACTTCCTGTTACATGTCCCTCTGAATCTTCCCTGTCTAGAAGTTATAAACTATGTCCATTTTCCTAGGTAAACTTAACTTTCCTACTCCAAAACTACTTTCAAACGCCAAAACTCATTGTTTTGGAAACCATTATAATTTCTACAAAGTTAAGGCTGTTAAAAAACCTGGCAATTTATTTCCACTTAAAGGTTGTCCTTTAATGTACATTCTAGCAGCTACTCCACCTTTCTTATTTTATGAAGGTTGCCAAACCTTCAACAGTTAAGAGCTTTTATCTTCAGTTACGATCACCTTGACTTCGCTGACTGGCAGCCTGCCCACAAACCTGAATTGTGTCCTTCACAAAGCAATTGAAGGAAGCGGAAGAGGTCACAGGTGAACTCATCATCCTGCATCACCTTTTCTCCTGTAGAAAGGCCAGATGGGAGCAGGTTATCACAGTCTGACAAGTAACACCCCAAAGCCCCTGAAGAAAATTTCCATAATTAATATTAAGAAAGAGAGAAGGGGAGAGAAAATTTATAACCACCAATCTATCTGAAGCACCTATGACTTGTGCTTGGCAGATAGTTATTGGTTATTAAAAAAAATTACAAAATTTAACCTTTGATTTATAAATATGGCAGCATGAGCTTGGCAACATTTTATAAATAATCCCTGATTGACATTCTTGTTTGACTTCACTGGACATGGATGCTGTGTCACATACAAAGGTTAGGGTTGGATTAATTTGGTTCCCATTCCCACAAAAAAAACATACTTAAAATACAGAATGAGATTTAACCAAATGGTTATGAAACTCACTCCTCAAATAAAGATTTTAAAATATTCTAAAATAACCTGTGAAATTTACGTCTATGTGCATTCTCAAGAACCATTTAGCTGGAAATATTTGAGGACTTAGTACCTGTCTGCTCCTGACACAAAACGGATGTTGTCTCCTTTGACAAAATAGAGCAATAAATTTATAATGAATTAAGACCAAATGCCAAAATGTTTTACTGAATTTACTGACCCTTCAGCTCAATTTTTAATAAACAGCTAATATCCAAATGAATAAAGCTTCAAACTATTTTTTTCCCCACAGGAAACAGTATACTAAAAAGCCCTCAATTAACACACCATTATTTCAAGTACATCAATATAGACAAGGAACTTTGTACAGGGATATGTGAAGAGGAGAAATTACCATTCAACCGGGAAAACAACCACAACTAAGGAAAATATAGAACAGCTAATAAAATTACACATGAGGACAACAATATAGGTGTTACAGTAATAAAGGCCACCTATCAAAAGTAAGAAAATTCCCATATAGAACCTTGGAAAAGTATTTCAAATATGTACGGAAAGATGGATCACAAAAACTTCTGCTTTTTAAGGATATACATAATTTGAATATGTACCAAGTGCTATTTGTAGACAAGAAAAGGAAGGACATAAAAATGAAAGCAAACTCCAAAGGAGTTTGGAAGAATTTTTCTTTGAGGGGAGATAATTTAGGCTCTGCTAAGACAGTATCTTTAGTGTGTGAACAGGAGACCAGAAAAGTGAGTAAAGGCATTAATATTAAAAAAAGTTTGTAGATACATTAATTAAACTAACAATTACTTCTGTACTGTTCTATTGGTAGACAATTCTAACTATAACATCCACATTTACAGATTACTGTATTATTATAATTAGATTATTACTGTTTGTGCTGGATTTGACTATGAAAAATTTTCTTCATAATAGGTAGCTGAGTTGTAAACGGTATTTAGTAAGATTTAGAAGATAAATAAACATGATCAGAAGTTTATGTTTACATAAAGTAATGAACAATTATCATTTCAAGCCAATGGATTTATCAGTCCAGAGACTGTGAATTTTAAAATGAGAATCTTCAGTATAACAACACAATAAGGAAGCATAAGCATTTTGAAAACTAATATGAATATTTTAAAGTACAAAATTTCACAGATTTCTGCTGTCATCAAGACATAATGTTTGGTATTAAGAGCATATATCACTAAGGTATATGCCAACATAATTTCTTGTAACACAGGGAAAGATAAGATGCTCTTCCTCCTAACTCTAAACATGGGCTTAGGGCAGTCACAAGCAATACACAGTTCTTCCTCCAAGAATGAGTCAAATACTAAAATTGACATTCCATGACATTTTTCTCCACTGCAGATATAACTCCCAGGCACATAGTTTTTCAGCCACGGAAGACTAAAAACCCTTTCAGCTAATTAAACAATGAAAAATAAATGACTGTTTCTGTCAGTGCTCATTAATGTATACCTACAGTATACGCCCCAGAAGGTAAAACCAGGCAGTAGCTATGCTCTTAGAAGTATATTATCCAACATTACATGCAGGTTCAGCCCCACAAGATAATTTCATATGCCGTGAGCCAAAGGCCACAGTGTAGAATATTCTGAAGAATTAGTTACTTTCTTCTTGTCAATTTAACTGAACTCCTGCTATGCTTAAAGTTACATGTGGAGTCACTCGCTTTGTTGAACTAGATGCAGAAAATAAGCATTACAGAAAGCCAAACATTATGTGAAGCCTATCACACATGTAATGCATGTAGCTTGACGGCTGAGATGGCAAGATTTTAGAAACCAATTCACCAGAAATATTGCTCAGAAAAATCAAACCCACAAAGGGCCCAACGATCTATTTCTTGTGTATTAAGGCACTGTTGAGTCAAACCATTTGTATGAATAACACTACAGAATAAGTTATAGTTTAATATTTTTTGACCTCTATTTTTCTTGCTCTCTTAGGAAGTAAGATATTCCAGGAAAAGAAGGAAAACAAGTCTCCATTTAAAATGTTATATAGGTCCTGGCTTTTAGTACAGTTGCTGGAGTTTAGGAATTTTTATTAAACAAATTCCATTTTCAATGTTGAAAGGGCTTAGAAAGGTCTTTTAATCAGTTACCCTGTAAATAAATCAGACCATGAATACAAATTATTGCAAAATCCTTCAAAATCAGAAGGTGTTTAGGTACATCATTGCACAAAAGCTGAAAGGTCTGTTCCTTTTAGAAATATTTTTATATATTTCAAAATTAAGAAAAAAAAATTCAAACCATCTGGCCACACTATAATTTACAATATTCTGGTTTTCAGCTTTTACACCTGATCAAAATCAGACTAGAGCCAACACTGGTACTGACAGAAATCTTAATTTTCAGATGTTACTTATTGACTGCAAGTGGTGCCTCACTGGCAACTACAGAACTGGAGATCCATTTCTTTCCATAAAATCTGTAAAAGCAACCTTTGTTGCTGTGCACACAAATTCATGCCAGTTCACATAAAGATTTGCAAAGATAATGTACTTACAAACATACACACTACATATAGTATGATTTAGGTTGTCACAAAACATCATTCTTTAATTTCCATTGAAGTGAGATATATTCTGGCAAATATTTGCTTAGATGTTAAAATGCTGCCATTGCTCATGCTGTATGTAAATGATATGGCTGTATGCACAAAGGCTTTAAGCCTGTAGCTTTTGCAAAACTGGCAGTTTGTGTTTGTGATATACAGAAAGAGAGGTATCATGTAGGAAATGAAAATAAAATTCAATGAAAAATTAAATACATGGGGGTTTTCATTGAAAGTGCATGTGTCAAAGTTCAGTAATTCTCTCCCTCTTTCTTGATTTTATTTTTTAAATCCTCAGTGAAGAAGGTCTGACTCCTACTGTTACTCGAAACACGGGTCTGATACTATGTATTACAGAAACATAAAAACACTTTCAGCTTTCAAAAGGGAACAGATCTCCTTTTTGATGGCTGTTAAACAAGAGCAAATCTCTCCCATGATAAAGCAAGTGAATTTATTCTTATCACAAGATCCAGACCCTGAGTGCTGCATGCCTTTGACTTCTCAACAATCTATTTCAAGTAAGCATTTTTTTCCTCACTGAGTGACACAGAACAATTTCTCTGAAGTTACTTTTTTTAAGTGCTAACACTGATTCAAATACAGCTCTATGAAGGTGGAAAATACCTCTCCAATGTGGGCTACAGTGGATCACACAGAATTTAAACATCTACTCTAAGTGTGACTACATTGCCAAAGGCCAAAAATGTATTTATTGATTCCACATTATTAATGGTTGAAAATAGCCCTGATGTGAACCCACGGTACAGCTAGTTATTATATCATGTGTACCACTCTCACTCAGATTGATAAAAGTCCTTTAAGAGCTGCTGTCAGATCAAATCTCATTCTAAAATTGTATTTTATTAAAATAAGCCTTCTGTGAACTTAGGGAAAAATGAAAGAAAGCCATGATACAATATTAAAAGACTGAACATTAAAACAGAGTTTTCTTGAAAAGGGGGGAAAAAAGGTAAAATTATCTAAGTGTAAACTTAGGATCTTAAATTTTGTACTTCATATAAGTGAAACTACTCTCTCCAAATGAGAAAAACATTGCACTTTCAAGATTTTTGTGGCTCACAGTGAAATGGCAAGGAGTATGAGTGTTAAATGAAAAACTATTGGAAGATATCAAGTATTTGTACATGTCTTTGATTTTGAACCCCCCATTTTGGAAAAGAAAAGAGAACAATCAAAACAAAATACATACAGAAGGAACAACATTGAGTACACCACAAAAAACAAGTAAGAAACACATTTGCTAAATAACCATCAATGTTGTTACCAGTGGGGGTTCCAGGGTTTGGAAAGGGAAGGTAGTACCAGTCAGAGGAATATCAGGACAAGGCACTTACGATGTGGACAGCACAAAGAAACAATTGGAATAGAGCAATAAATTTCACATCCATGTTGACTCAATACAGGGCTTTCTATCTATTGCTAAGGTTGACACAGGACCAGAAACAAGCACTGCACATGGGGAAAAGTTGCTTTATTCCCAGAAGTTTCAACAGTTTTTCTTTGACTTCGGGAATAACAGTTTCAGGCTTATAGTTGCTAACTCAACGACAAGAACTCATTCATGTGCTTCTGCAGCTGAGTCAGACAACAAGAAAAACAGGTTCAAAGGCACATTTTACGTCCCATCATTTCCTTGAGAATCAAATTATCTTTAAATGAGGAATAATTAATTACTCATAGACTAAGAATCTTTCTCAAAAAAAACCCAAAAAACAACCTGGGAGAAAATCTTTCTCATCTTTGGTACTTTGTAGTATGTACAGATGGTTATTCAAAGGATTGAAAACATAAGAGCTCAGGTATCCTATAAAATATAGGATACTTTGAAACTGTTCACTATAGTTTCCCCACAGACACACTGGCTTGGCTTTCATAATGCTATCAGGTATTAATACCAGTACCTGTAAAGCTCTTACATAAACTACTTTTCAATTAATTGAAAAAGGTGTGCTTCATAATATTAAAAAATATTATTAGTTGAAGGTAGTTTAGTATAGTATCAGCAATAACATAACCTTGAAAAGGAAAATTACAGTCTTTTCTGGCTGGATTTGCTTTTTCTGTTTTCTTGAATTTTCAGTAGCTGGATATTAATATGTAAGAAAAGATGGTGTTAGCAAATACTATCCTTTTGTGCCAAGAAATCTTTGACATGGTGATTACTGTATCTTGACACTGCTGCTGCACAGTAACAAAGAAAACAACAACAAAAAGATTCTAATCACTGTGAAGAATTTTGTTAATCTGCCAAACAGAAAATTTCCACTGAGAAAACAAATAGAACACCAGATCATCCTCCTCCCCAACATTTGGCTAATGAAAAGACATCTGCTGTGTTTGAGCTTATTGTTTCCGCTGACTGGTATACACACTTTGTATTTTAAATTCTCTTTTTACACGGGGACATGAACATCTCATGGCAACTGCTCCTACAAACCTCTTCCCTTATATGAAGTAAGGAACCTTTGAGGTATAGCAGCCATAACACATCAAGTAGCTTTCAGAATAAGGAAGAATCACCTGTAAACAGTGTTGATTCCTCTAAATTAGCAATGCACCACCTCTTTCTTGTATCAACTCCTGACCGCATTAGATAAACCTAGCCAGTGGCAAGTCCTCTCCTTACTAACCACCCTCAAATCCTCACTGGATCCACCACTGATTTCCTGTGCTTGCACAAATCAATGCAGCAATAAAGCCACATTCAATACACAACATAAAGGCTACAGGAGGGCTACAGCACAAGGCTTTGTGTATGTATATATTATTGTTTTTCCTTTTAACATTCATCCACTGCAAATACTGGGCTCACTAAAATGAAAATAAACAAAAAAGAACAGGAAAAAAAAAGTATAAAAAAGCTTGTTGCTCTTGCATCTACTGTGTCAGTCACTGTGCAAATCCTGAGAAGGAGACCAAACTGGTGAGATTTAACATGTAAACCAAGAATTTTAGAATGAACAATTGCTATAATAACAGAAAAACCACACTAGTTTAGCAGTTTTACAGGAACAAAAAAATCTAATGATATCCAGGAGCTGTACAGTGCTGACACAAAGCTAAGAGCAGGGAAAATAAGAAATAGGCAGTTGTTTTTAATAATTACCACGCTCATGAGTGATGACTGAGGAAGGGAGGACAGGACAATTAGTTCAAAGAAAAAGAAACAGGGAAAAAAGAAAAAAAGGTGAGAAAATTGTTTTAGCAAATACAAAATATAGTTAGTATTGGTTTTGCCAAAATTAGTTCTGTACTATAAGAGAGAGATCAAATAAACAGAAAGTAAAAAAAAAAAATCCCTCAAATGAGGTAGCACAAAAATACTCTTAACATTGGTAGAGTCAATTATGCAGCATTTAAATTTATTTATATTTGCATGCAAAATCAGTCACTTCTAGAAACAGAGGCAACAGTGAAAAGAATGAGCCAATATCTTGACAGACCATTTCAAAATCCAACATTATGAGTAAGTTTAGTTATGTAATAGTAGAAATGCTGTCCAAAAGAACAAAACATTGTACAGAATAATCTTCAGTAAAACATGAGAGTAGTGGCCAAAATTTATATGCCACATAGCTGCACCAGTGCTCAATTCACAATCTTGTAACCAAATTTTATTCACATGAATTGTTTTTCGTTTACTCATATACATCCAGCAAGATTTAATCTATAATGAAAAGTGTGGGAGCACTTTCGGAGAAGCAGATTTTTTGACTGGTCTTGAAGTCATTCAGTCAAATTTAAAAGTTAATGAAAAATCATTATTTAAGCAGTTGAATATTAAAGAAATAGGCCGCATAACAGACCTACAGGCACAACGGACAATGAGATATGCAGTGTTGCTGGTATGAATTATGATCCCTCAAATGCAATAGGGATTATACAGTCAAGCTTTTTTACCTTGTTTTTAAGATAAAAATATGTTAAAAGGCTAGGTCACTGTAGGATTTAAACATAAAAATGCACTGTAAAAAATTCTGAAGATAAGGGAAGAAAATGTGCTTTGGTAGCTCTATTAAGTATATGAGAATGAACTTAATGTTTCCAGACAATCACAGTAAGGGGGTAGTAGAACTTACTGTCAAACAGAAGAAAGAAATTGACAGTGAACTGACAACACCAAGGGTGGAATGTCAAATTGGTTCAAAGTCAAAAGGAGAATGAAAATTTTGCCATATTTCCCAAAAGACAAACAGAAAAAAAAATGTTTCAATGAAAAAGCTTTCCCAGACTTTTTTTTTTCACACAGCAGAGAAGAGTTCCCTTGACCTCTTATATTTAACTTATGGTTTAACTAAATTGTGTTGTTTTCAGTTTAAGAAATCAGGTGGGAACTTTTAATTTCATTTCATGCTGAAACAGGTTGGGGACTTCTGAAATGTTTTACATGCATAAATGCTGCTGTTTGTAACTAGAATATGTTTCCAATTTTGCATGTAAAGTCTTCACTTCTTCAGAATGATGAGAAAGAGTGTTCTGAGACCATTCTGAAACTCAACACATGCTAATGATTTACTGCTAGCAAGGATGGGCTTAGGTATGCCAATTAAATATAAACTACTTTTAGGAATCTTGTTTCAGCTTCAGCCTCTAGATATATATTTACAGGGTTCACAGAATAATAGAATACCCTGAGTTGGAAGAGACCCACAAGGATCAACAAATTCTAAATCGGCCCTGCACAGTACACCCCAAAATTCCACCATGTGCCTGAGAGCATTGTCCAAACACTTCCTTGAAATCTGTCAGATTTGGTGCTGTGACCAGGAGCAAACTTGGACCTGCTTCCCAGGGAAAGCTGTTCCAGTGCTCATCAACCCTCTGGGTGAAGAACCTGTTCCTTAATCTAACCTAAGCCTTCACTGGGTTCTTTCAAATTCAGCTTGCTTCTGCAAAATGTAAAAGAGAAAAGTTCATGGATAATGTCTGTTGAACCAATAGTACCTGATCCCTCTTCAGTCACCATGCCAAGGCCTTCTGCTTTGTTCTGACGTTCAAATGCATTTAGGTCAAGAACACTGTAGTGAGAAAAATGACATTTGTCCTGCGATTAATTAAATATGTACATTATTTAATTGTGACAGTTAAAAAGGATTTGTAATTTCATTTAAGTTTAAAATCCTACTAATATCAAGAAGGTACATCTCAGTGGCTTAATATGTGTGTTACCAGATTACAAAACTCAGCTCAACAGGCTTAACCTGCCTTTGCCCTGAAACAGACCACAGAATTTAGCTCTTTATGACTGATCCAAAAAAAGGGAATGTATGCATTTATGGTATACATAGTCATTTTTAGGTGTTACAAAGAAGCCAAGTTATTGACTACTTTCATCATTATAGCCCAGTTCTCCCCAAGAAGTAAAGTCCATTAAGAAACTGTCATTATTAGTTCCACTTAGTGTTTCTCTCCCTCTGCATTTTGAAAAACTGAAGCTGCCAAAGGGGAATATGTATTCAATTAACCAGATTTAAGGTTCATTTGTGAACCTGCGACATTCCGCCTTTTAAGGGCTTTGCATGTCAGGTAGCCAAGGATTACTTTAAATCATAAGCAAGAATGGTTACAAAAGGCAGATGAACATAGAACTACAACAGCACCTCTGCTGGCAAGAAACCTCACTGATTTCAAATTGGCCACAGACAGTGTTAAGAAAAAAGACTTTAACATGGTACCCTGCACATAGCAAGAAGACTGAATCACCTGATCCATCAAGGCCCTTCTAGTACCATGTTTTATGTTCATTAACATATTATTTATTTATATGATTTCTTCTTAGGAATTATATATAAAACATTTAAACACATGTATTTATATATGAAATCAATATAAATTGTAAATAAACATGAGTGGACAAAAAAGTCATAGTACCACAACAATTTATTAAAACACAATATTCTATTCCTTTTTTCTGATTTCTAAAATGCCCCAACAAAGCTGGGGCTTCCCACAGTCTTTATGATTACTTAACACTGATCATTAACCTGATCTCTGTAGGATTACAGGATACTCCAGAGTTAAGGATTTGCATCTGAGGAATGTTCCTCCGTCTAGAGTTGTTTTCTGGCATATCTCAGGTAGACACAAAATCCATAAACATTTGTGAAAAGAGCTCTCTTACAAAGGTAGATCCATATCGCAAAGATTATCACACCATGAGCACCACCCTGTCCTTCCCCCCAAATCTAACACATTATAATCCCCAAGTGCTGTTTGCAAGAACTGTGTAGAGGATCTTTCCAGAACTATAAGTCCCATGTAATAAAATATAAATGCAAAATAATAAATTTTTTAAGTCGATACTTTCTTACCTACATGACTGCATAAGACCAGCAAGGCTCTGAAAGAAACCCACATCCTTTTTATCCTTGAGGTAGTCAAGCATTTTCTGAAACAAACACAAATAATTTATACAGAGAATTAATATTCATATTATGTGTTAATCTAGGTAACTTAATATTATATGGATTCTATATTATTAGTGATGCTGATGTTTGAAAATATCTCTTATATTTAAAAATTAGATAAGAATCTTGCAGAGAAAAATCCAGATATCAAAACCAAAAAGAATGTTTAATGCTCATGTACTTTATAGAAAAGGTCATCCATTTTGGTTATGCCTTCCCAAAGCATGGAAAATAAAGATAGTAACTAGAGTCAACACAGCCAGAAGAATTTAGTGTTTAATATAAATGCAATCTTGCCACTACTAGGCCAAAAATTTTTTACTGACACTATTGTTTCAACACCAGACTAGGCTTTTCATAACCTCAATTAATTTTAAATTATTTTAGCTGCAACAGCATGTTAGCAATAATTTGGGCTTTTAAAAAATTTATTTTAGCTTTATTATAATGTCTAATACCTATCTGAAAACATATTGCAATAACAAGAATTTATTCAGTGGAGTGAATTCTGATTATAGAATGCAATGTGTTGTTGAATAAAGATATAGGATGATACCAGAGCTCTCAGCTGCGAAGAAAAACCACAATGCTTAAAGGTCAGTCTTAGTAGGAAAGCAACAAGAATTCATGTTGTGAATGAAGTTTTTTACTGTAAAAAACTGTTAAAACTGTTTTTTTGTAAAACTGAAGAGTTGATCTTAGGACCTAAAGAAAAATTGGAAAGTTGAGCATAACACCAGAGAAAACAGGTAGAAATGAGGCAACTGAGAAAACAAGAATTCTAACTGTATTAATTATGCTTTTATGTTATAAGTATGTAATTTAGACAAGTAGCATTTGTATGAATGTAATCATACTAATAACTGTTTCTTGCCTTCTGATTAGGTAAGACTTTAAAAAATATTTTTTAAAACACAGATTGTAAGATTACAAATTCAAATTATTTTACTATGTACAAATTTAATTATTTTCCTAATTTAATATCATGACATCACAAAGAACTGTCAGTGCTTCAAGTAAATAGTTTCTGCACAACTTGTAGTCTTTCAGGTCAATTCCTGGTAATGACAGCCCCTGAAAAAACATTATTTTGGTTGCATTCAGCTGCTTCACTTCAGATCTTAACTGTTCTCAATTGTCTGCATTCTTCAAACTGTCCTACAATAATTTAGTAATGGCAGATATAAACCCTTCTCAATTCAGGAATCTTCAACTAGTACAGAATACTGAATGTATCCTGTATCAGTCTCTTCTCTTCAGTAGTGCAGCATACTGTTGACATATCAGACTTGCCCACTGGTCACCAAATTATCTTAGATTAGGAAATCAAGGTTGAGTTCTCTGCTTTTATCAGCAAGATTCTCCATTGCATAAGCTAAGGACTTCTGAAGTTGTGTATCATTCTTTTTGGTGGAGATTGGGGTCAGCAATTTTGCTCTATTGGCTATAGCCCAATGGCAATCTCCTAAGAAAACCTTACCTCCCAAATAATTCCTCTAGAAGTAAATGACATAACATAAAATTTCCCCCTTACATCTAAAGTGCAAAACAAACTTCTTTTAGCCTTGTTAACAAATAAGAAATAGAAACCCATCAAACAAGGTACTTTTGTACACTATTTTATTCTCGTAATGAGAGTAAGGTGATAAAGAGCATGTGGCAGACAGCTACACTAAGTAATGCACTACTACATTAATAATGACCATGGTATAAAGATCTATACTGCCTAGAATGGGTGAAAAGAAATTAGTACCTTACCTGTTGAACAGTAGAATTTCCTCCATTTAAGATGGCAATTCCTAGCTTTAGGGTAGCTGCAACCATTGGCCCCATCTCACCTTAGAAAATATTTTAAAATACACTTTTGGATCATAAACAAAATTAAGAATGTTCTACTAATTTATCCATTCAGTGACTTGCAAAACAGACCTATTTTTCCTTCATGATCTCTAGTGTGACTTAATATCTTCCTGAGTGCCTAAAGACATAGTATAATGTATACACAGTACATAGAAAAAGCAAGATATAAAGCAAGAAGAACTGATTTCAATGAATATAAATCATGTTTCAATCACTAGAGCATCCAACAGCTGATTTCAGGCTGGGTTCACAATTTTAAGATAGCTTTTAAATTTAACAGTGTGTCTCCTCTGCATGCCAATCTAGATGTTTTCTTCCAGTTTCTTCAGAAAATGACAGTGATCCAAGAATTTTACTAAACAAAATTTGTAATCAGGAACTTTTGAAACATCACCACTGTGGAAAATAATCACAGCGGGAAAAATTAAAGCATAAAACCTTAGGGTAAGACAGTTTTTAAGGGAGAAAAGTGTCATTTCTGAAATGTTTTATCAAAGTACATCAATAAAGCAGGTAATTGGAGAATGGGGAATAACAAAAGGACTAAAGTCTATACCTACTTCAGAACTGTACACATTCCAGAATTTGAGGGCCATTCTGTCATTCAATACTGCTAAAGCTATGAAGTACTTTACACCTCCTCTAAATAAGCCCTAGAAAAATTAATTAGAACTACAAAAGAAACAATAGTCCTATGAGAATGATCACTATACTTTTCTGGATTAGCTGTCAACAGCTGTTGAAATTTCGGGTTAATTTTGAAAGCAAACCTTAGAGACAAACATCTGCAGGTTTTGCCCAATAAGAAATATAATCACATCAAAGTGATTGTAATAGAAATAAAATTTAAAATTAAAATTTAATCCACACACCAAAGCCTTACCTTTACTTGCACTGATTGTCTGCAGAACCATCTCAGCAGCACCCCGATCATGCAGTCTGGCTTGTTGATACAGAAGTTTTTGCTTTTCCATTTCTTTTTCCTGAACAAAAATTCCAGTCATTTAAGATGAGAGTTCGGTTACTATCAATCCTCCAAAGACTTTTGGTTTTGTCTTAGTATATGGGCTCTATGGCAACATCATGGACCATTTTAATACATACAATGCTACTGAACAAATATTTAACAGGTTCAAGTAATAATCTCCACTTGGTATTTTTCTTTAATATGCTTTTAGCAGTTTATCTGGAAAGAGTCATCTCAATTGTAAATCATTAGGTTAGTTCAAAGCCCATGTTCGTTATATATATATACTGCATGTATCAAACTTGCACTTTTGTGCTGTGTGTTTTTGTGCAACAGTTCATACTCTTAATAATCTTCTATAGCGTGACCATAACTTCATACTGCTCAGTATGTGGCTCTTGAGTTACAAGTTGTTGCTGAATACCAGAGTAACACAAGCATCTCAGATTTTTTTTCAAAACTTATCATTATATTACAATATAGATTGCCCACCCTACTAACAGAATATTTGATAGAATACACTGTGCTTTTATATTTTGTTTTCTCTAGCGGCAACAAACAATACTGCATGGCGTTGCTTGAGCAATGGTGAAGTTTGTTTTTTGTAATTTAAACTACTACCAAAAACATAAAGAGCATAAAGAGCAAACATAAAGGCACAGTTAATTCCAGATGAGTTTGAACTTTCACCAAGTTAATTGAAGTTTGCTGGAGAATTGAGGATGACTAAGCAGTATAAGTTGCAAAATGGAAGTTGCATAGAGCCCTATGACAGTGAGTCCATCAGATGGCGTGGTAAAAAGCTTACTCGAAAGGAACATGACACAATCAGTTAGTATCATGTCCAAAAACACAACGCCCAAAACATGTATGACCTAAAAGCAGGAACAGCTGCAGCAGAAGTAGCCAGAATGACAGCTTTGCTGCCATAAACTTTCCATCCAAGTTACGGAAAAAATACATTGAAAGATGGAAGAGGTTTAAAAAATGAAGGCTTGCTAAATAGAGGGTATGAGTAATAAATTAAAAAAGAAGGGGTAAAAAAGAGAAATATGTTCAAATGAATGAAAAAGAAACCTTTAACTCAAAAGCAAACCAACACAGACATTTATGCTGTTACCAGAGAGTTCTCGCCGAGGCTGGCAAATTTGTTTCTTAAATCTTTGATAATATCGTGCTGCGGAAACAAAATTCATCAGGGTTTTTTTTTTTTTTTCACACTATTAGCTCTCCTGTGGTTAAATTGTATCTTTCTTTTTGCTTTAAATTATGTGAGAGATCTAGATGGAGGCATAAAAAGGAAAAAAAAATGGCAGCGTTGCTTCGTATTTAGCCATGCTAAGGTTTGAAAGTTTTGCCTTCATGTTTAAACCTCTTCCTGGGAGTTCAACAAAAACAAAACAGAAACACACGCACACGCGCACACACACCACACACACAAACCACCAGAAAATCATGACATCACAGGTTCAGTATAGCTATAATAAAATATTTTCATTTGCTTCAAAAGCCACTGAAAATTAATCAGCATTTCTTTTCTTTAAAACTATTTCCTATTTCTAGATACTTTTAGTTTTAGACCCAACAATCCTTCATCTTTCTTTTATAGCAAAATTTATTATTTACAAGCCTAACATCAGCTGTACTATTTTCATTGTACAATATTTTTTTATAAGAATATCAAAGATTTATAACAATGCTCACAGTGAGGATGCACCTGCATAATCTACAGACTCACTTTTTGCAATGGCACTAGAGAAGAACAGTAGGAAGAGGCATTGCCAAACAGCTTATAATGAGAGGAGTGGCACTTCCCATGGAAATCAAGATGTCTAGGTAATTAGCAACAAAACTGACAAAAAAAGAAAACCAAAACCAAACAAACAAATCAAACAAACAAATCAAACAAACAAATCAACAAAAAAACACCACAAGCATTTTTTTTTTAAAGCAACCATTCCTTTGATGATAACCCACAAAGATCATGGTTCCTTCTTCAGCTTGACAATGCTTTTTTACTGTTACTTTGTCCATGCAAAGTCAATGCATATATATAAAATATATATATGATGGCAGCACTTTTATGAAGTGGGCCACCCATTGCCTATTCAGCATAGTAAGTTAATAAGGTTATCCCCATTTCTCTGAGATGTGCTTACTGTTTACATTGTTAGCTGTGCTACCAGTTTCAGCTTTTTGCACTTTATCCACTTGCTTGCCAGTTGACATCAAGAAAACACCAAAATAATTAGCCAATTATTTGAGTTTTCTCTCATTCACAAAACCATCACAACAGCAAAAATCCTTCACTAAATGAAACATTTAAAATAATTCAACACAATAAAAAAAAAAAGAAGCAAAACCAAAAGAAACACACTCCAAAACAAAACCAATCCTCAATGAAGAACAAATCTGTTTTATCTTGGATGTTTTCTATTCATATGGGAAAAAGTTGATCACTTAGAAATGTATATACATGTGTTCTCATATTATAGACTTTTTCCAGCAACCTACCAAACCAAAAATAACCTTTTGAATCATACTCTTTGAAAGCAGAGACCCAAACATTTTGTACTTAATTCTGTATTTTGGTTTTTAAATCATTACAAGCAATTATATGCCAAAGTACATCAAGCAAAACCACAAGTTTTATTTTGAATTTCTAGGCAACAAACTTGCTAAAACTAAAGAGAAGCTTTAACTGACAAATGTGTCACTGGAATTCTTCATTTTCTTTTAATTCATAGAGAGACTGATTCTCGGAGTCTGCCTTGGAGCTAAGATATCTGGGAGAGGTTTGTCTGTTGCCACCGCTAAGCTCCAAGCCACAGATTTCTGGCATAAGATCCTACTTTTACAGAGCAATTTTTTTAATTTCTTTTTTTTTTTCTAGTATGACATCATGAAATGAAGTTAAAGAGAATAAACAAAAAGGTGGAAAGAGGAGAAATTACTTTCAACTCAGCTATTAGAAGATGAATGCTTCTCCTTTGAATTGTCTCCATATTTTATACTTTTCAAGACTCCTGTTTAGTCCAGAGAACAAATCCAATTAGATGGGTCTTACACCAGCAAAACATCTGTTCATTTCAATGTCAGGCATGTATGAGTATAAGCTATGTAATTAAAATATCAAGTACTCATGCATAATACTTGCATATCTTTTTATATATGCATCTTTATATATACTTGAATCCTTTAAGTTCAATATATATATATTGAATCAATATATATATATATCAATATATACTGGTTTATGCTCTATAAATAAAATTGAATTTTTCCTAAATCACTCCTTTTCCACTTCATCATTGAAGCATCACTACTCATTGCAAGGGATTTGGGCTAGATGACCTTTAAAGATTCTTTCCAATCCAAAATATTCTATGCATAAACCACTGATTCTGTACTGTAAAGAGTGAAATGATGTATTAGGTTCCATACAACCCGTTTCAGGTAGGAAAAACTAATGAAAACCCCATTTTTACATACTGATTGGAATGTTTCATTTCTAAGAATTGATAAATTGATTATGAAGTCTGAACTTTATTTGTATTATAAATAGTTTCTTATTGTAAATACATGGTATATGGACACTGTTTGTCCAGGATTTGTGACAGTAAGAGATAAAGGTAACCATCTTTGATGGGCTAGAGCCTTAGGAGGCTGCATTATTTGGAGGTACTAGAACTTGAAAATCGTCTAAGTAAGTGGCAGCACAATGTATCATTTTTAAAAAAAACTTGTGAATACAGAAGTCTATCAACAAAGTTGCTACCAGTGGTAGGAATGAAAAGAACTGACATAGGAAGCTGTACTTCTCCCATTTCTTTTCTTCCTGTGATGAGTTAATTTAAATAAATTTAATACAAGTGAGTTTAAAAATATGAGCTAGATTTTGACCCTTTTGAGTCCCATCCTACATGTATTTAAATCACACTAATATGTAGCAGTGACACAAATACAGAAAATTATTTGCATTCAGCTAGTGAAACAGTTCGATTTGAAAGAATTTCCTAGCAGATAGAATCAAAGGGGACATTGCTAACTTTACAGGGAGTCAACTGAGCATCTGTTCAATATGACAGAAAGTTAACTTAGAGACAAAGGGCAAGGAGCAAAGATAACTGCAATAACTCAAAGCAAATACTAGCTGGTAAATGCTGATAGGAACATACTAACATACACAAAACACTACTGTAACGTTCCCCTAGTCCACACAATGAAGTTAGTACAGATTAATTGTACAAAAAAGAGACTACGTTGCACGAGATATGGGCACGGAAATTGTCAATAAAGTACATTTGGCATTTTCACCACATTTTAAGCTTGCCCAAATGTCTCTGTCGCTCTATGAAGATTCAAGACTTCAACCACCACACAGTTTTAAAGTCTAGAGGAGGAATAGACTTTTATCCCCATACAAATTCAAGAGTCAGTATTTTTACATGCACACACAGGATAGAATAAAAGAACTGCCTTCAACATTGAACTTTGATTGCCAGACAGAAAGGAACACACAAATGCACACATATGCACACACGCAACTGGTATATACGGTTTCATATCTGTACAACTGTTTCCAGTCATGTATGAAGGAAGCAAGGGTTATTTCTTGTTCTGTTGTTTTTTTTTTCCTTTTAAAACTCTTCTCAGTCAGCTAGACAGAAAATTTTCGATGGAGCATATAAGATTTAGTGTATGGTGACATGTAAGCACAGCGATAGATATGTATTATTGGAATTAAAAAAGACGAAATTATATTATTAGATTGCTTATAATAAGCAATTATTATTGGGGTTTTGTAATATGCATTATTTGTTTGCAGCAATTACAATACCTTTTAAATAACTTTTTGTGAGCACATTCATCTTCCACGATAATGCCTTTATGGTATGAAGGTGGAACAGACCTGTGCAAATTTTTGGAGGAGTAAGAGTGAACTTGATCCTGAAATATACATTCTGTTCCCACAGATGCATGGGAACCTCTTTCTTTTGTCATCTGAATGTTAACAGAAGGCTAGCAAACAAAATATCAAAATCAGCTTGCTCTTTTCTGTAGAGAAGGTTACAATTGTTTCTCTACATTGTCATAGGAAATGAACTTTGAAATTACTGACTGGAGTCTGACCATTAGCTAAATCCACGCATTTCAAATCTCAAGAAGTCATCTTTACCTAGTCTAGTTGTCATTAGCCACAGCACAAATAACTATATTTAAATACCTCAGAACCAAAAAGTAGTTTACTGTGTAAGCCATGGGATACCTTTTAGAAACAAATGGTGAGACCTTCATGATGAGACACAGAAGGCCATGTAAGAAATTGAGGCAATAAAAAATTAACACTGAAATTTCAGAGCAATTGCCTCTATGTTCCTAGAGAAAACATGGAACAACTAGGAATCATTTCAGGTAATCGGTAGCTAAAGAGCTATTTCTATCAAATACTATCATGATGAAGGCTAAGGTCTCAGTCAGTTCTAAAGGATCTGAATCAGAGATGAATTATGATTGATGCTCTCTCTGTGACAAATATTGGAACTTTGCTTGTATCACTGTATCAGAAATGTGTGTCTGCCAAGATAGAGACGAAAAGTTCAACTATTTTCTCTTAAGAGCCAAGTTAAGTTGTTTTAATGATTCAAATAAAATCATAACCAGAAAGAAGACTATTGATGCACAAAAGGCATGAACAGCAAAGCAATACAGACAAGCCAAATGACACTATTTTCTCCAAAACGGTATTGCAATTTTACATGGTATATTCTGCATAAACAATTCCTGGAGTCTTTAAAGTGTTTTTGCACAAAAAGGGTTTGGTAGAGATGTCATGCTGGAACTGAATAGTTAAAAACTACTTCAAGACCATTTAGTTGAACTGATCCAAGATGTTGGGCCTGAAAAAATCACAAAATTAGACCCAGACAAATACACACATATTTTTTTTGTTTTACCTTGCTGCGTTGTGATCCTGTCACCTTAAGGAAGGGCAAGGACAAGAAGCGAAATAGTAATAAGAAAAAGAAGTCCAAAATTTTTTTCTGCAGGTGACTGACCAAATACATACACAAAATTTTCTTTTGAACACATAAATACATTATTTAAACATAAGTTTCACAGCTACAGGAAAAATAAGAAAGAGAAACAAATGAATAGGATCTTCTCTCAAAACAAAAAATTGAATGCTGAACAAAGAACCCATTATAATTTAGGTAAGGAGAACTAATAAATCCCTTACTGATAATTTTTTCTTTTACCTCAATGACTTCCAATTTATTAATTTTCACATTTATAAGCACAAGGCTTTTGATATCTAACAAGCATGTACAAGCTAACTGATAGAAGCTTGCAGGAATTAATACTTTTTGTTTAGTCAATGGTAAGTCATATATTGCATTCCCAGAGGAACAGAAAAAAAAATCAGAGAACCCACTGAAATTCAGGTTCATACTTTGATATTTATCAAAAACCAAAACTTTATATACTGAGTATATTAGTTGTAACTCAAATGGACTTCTGAGTGATTGAAAAGAATTTAATATTACTACTCTTTCTGATTTCTTTATGCAGTCAAATAGGGAATATGTATGTAAATAATCCAGTGTTATATAATGCAGCATCGTGTAGAAAACATACAGAACATTCTATGTGTACAAAACAATGGGAGTAAAAGTAAACATGACTCAAACCACTCTTCAAAAATCAGAACAGCACAGATAGTTTTATAGCAAATAAATCAGGAATTTTTACATAAATAGTAAGTGTTTATTTCATGTTTGTGTTTTAGTAGCGATATGAAATCTAAGTATTAATTGATTTGAAAGATATCAGAAACAATTTTTAATGTTAGAATCATAATATACCAAAATACATTAAAATATTAAAAATATTAACAAACTAATTCCTTCAGTGCCCCTCAGAGGAGACAAATTTCTTGTAAACTCCATTTTACAAATGGAAAAAGAGAGAGAGATCCTAGAGCAAGCACATAACAAGGACTCATCTCTTACACTTACAATCAACTCATGTATATCCTTATACAGCAATGATCACTAAAAACTCAGCATTAAACAACAAGAAATACAGATTTCTTATTCTCAATATAAGCAAAAAGCTTAGCAGTACTGACAAAAAAAGCTCACATTTTAATAAGAAGCACTAATAGATATATGTTAATATAAAACTACTGTATGAATTACTGGTACTGAAAGCAAATGACTACTACAAAAAGTAATATTATTTCAGTACTTTAAAAATCCAAACTAAAGGTAGGGCAGAATACTTTAAAAGATACAGTCTGTTATTATCAGACTTCTAGAATAAGTTACTATCTGTAACAGCTAACTAAAAAGTAAAGTCAATTAGATCAATATGCAATATCCACTAAATTATTCTGTATATAATCTTATGTGATACTGTGCAAGTTTTTGTTTCACTAATATTAAATCTGGTGACTCATATCTGCCATATCCAGCTTGTGACATGCAGTTCACTGGCATAATAAGCTGCAGTAAGCCATGAACCAAGAAACATAAATGTCAGCTGGAAGCTATGAAATAATGTCTAACATGACAAGAAAAACAAAACAAGTATAATCTTACTTCAAAACTCTTCACTTCTTCTTCACCATCATCATCTTCCTCATCATGGCAGCTCTGATACCATGCAGAAAGAAAACATTTACTGATAACACTTTACAAATAATTTCTCTTTATCTTCTTCACTAACTCAGTTGAAATACAATATATGCAAAAGATATCAAACAAGTTACCTTTGCCATAATGTCAGCATAAGCCATATACAGGAAATCTTCTTCCAATTTGCTGATTAGTAGAGAGAGAAAAGGTGAAATGAGGAAGATTAGGGTCACTATAGAAGAATTGAAGTGCCAAAATATTTTTAAACATCTTACAAATATTTTTAAACAATTTATATACTAATAATTAATTACAAAAGTAATTTTGGAAAATTAAGAATTTAGTAACTTATACAAAAGTATAGCCAGCTCAGAAATACTCAGAAATGTACACAATACTCATAAAATTCATAAACACCTTCCAGTAAATATAGTTAATTTTTCAATTATACTTAGATTATACTTTGCATTCAGAATATAACTGTCAACAAGAAACATAGACAGAAGACAGAGGTGTCATAAGTCCTGAACACAGCATCCATAACTGTGAAAAAGTTATGTTACAATCTCTTTACATACCATAAGCTAAAGAGGTTTGAGTGTAACTCAAACTCACTGTATGTTCATACGCACATTTTGGCCTAGCTTATGCAATCTCACTTGAAAAGAGACATATATGACTTCAAATACAGGAGTAATCTGAAAATCTGCATACACTCTGTAGTCTCTCACACCATCCCTACCATTTTTCAGTCAAGGCTGTTCGACTGAATAGCAGAATAAGTTGATGTAAAGGATCAACTCTTTTAAGGTTTTCATCTTCTTCTGCTGGTTCCTCCCCAGGTTTCTTTAGAAAAAAAAATTTTAAAAGTATATTCAATTATCTCTAGTGAAAAATGTTTAATAAACATTAAATATTAACATACAGAATTTTGATTTGGACAACCAGGAGGAAGCAAGTTCCAAGCAAAGCATGAAAAAACTGAACCTTGACTGTGTTTATGACCATGAAGACTTATAAAGATGATACCACTTGCAAAGCTTCAATACCACTTGATACCACTTCAATCTTATCCAGAACTAGCAGTAACCAGAAGCCATCATTTACTATTATACTGTTTATTGCTCACTATGTTAGCCAGCTTCATCAGCTAAAAATGAAAATCCCCTGTTTCAAGCCTGTGCCAGGTATAATGTTCTCAGAGAAATTCTGAGACATTGAGGGAGAAGAAATCCAAACCTGGAGCTCACCAATTGTTTTAGACACAAGGAGTTCTATCTACCAACATTAATGTTGGCAGGACATAGAATTTGAGATGACAAATCAATAATGTAAAAAAAATAAATATATTATTCAATAATATATATAAATGCATAAAGAGGGGTTTTTTTCATGTGGTTATTTTGCTCATTTGTTTTAGACAGCTGTAGCTAAGTTCATTTTGAAAGAAAAATGTAGTCCTAAATACTACAATGACAACCACCAAAGCAGTGTTCTGACCATAATCTATACAAATCTGTCCTCTGACTTCTTGTCTTTTGGCAAAAGACATTTCAGAAAGTAAGTTTTGTGGATCAAGTTATTAGCAAAATTGTTTTATCCAGACACTTTCTTCAACGAAGAATCTGGTAGCTCAAAGAAAAGTGGTTGCATAAAATATGTCCAGTCTTCCTCATTTTTTTCACCTAGCACTATAGCACTATACACTAAAATACAAAGAAGTACATGCGTTGATAAGACAGCACAAGTAATAAATTATTATATTGTCAGATGTTATCTGTTAAGCAATAAGGATGGGTTGGCCACTTGAGAAATATAAGGAAAGCGGATTGTTGTCCATTAAGAAAACAAATGTTGAATGCCAAACAGATTCCTGTAGGAATGCTTATAGATCTCCATGTGTGCTACTCTATGTGCCTGTGAAGTCCACCTTTCCCACTCAGCTGTACCAAACATGACTGGTTGCAGCTGAGAATTCACTTTAGTTGATATATATGCAAAATGGCTGTTTCATATGCCACACTCTGATGGCTGTACAAGGTTCATTTCACATTTTTCAGTATGTGACAATATTTGCAGTATCAATAACAAGATCAGAATAATTATCGATGTCTTCTCCTGCTCTTTATTTCAATCTCATTTAGAATGCTGACCTTTCTCTTTAATTAACTGGCAGTAGTCTGTACTTCATAATGTTATCTACCAGAATATCACCCTAATGCTATAAAAACTGATGAAACAAAAGGGCAGAAGTTGTATTAATCTGTTACTAGTTTTCAAAGATTTATTCAAATTAAATGGAGGATCAAATTCACCAATGACTGAGTTAAGTAGAACTCATTATTAAGCACAGCATGAATACTAGAATCAAATGATTTTCTGACATTTCTGGGAAATAAGTATGCTTAATTTTCAGTGTCTTGAGACATTTGCCCTACAGTTATTTAAGACCAAACCAAAAAGCTTTAACTGAATGTAACATAAGAGGGTAAAACTAATAGGTTAGGTAAGTTTTAGTTGCCATTTCTAAATCTTGCAGACTTAACGCATATTATTTTAGATAACCTAATTATTAAATGCCTATTAAGCATATTATTCTTACAAGTTATGATGTCTGCTAGTGTCTACCAATAAAACAAATCAAGTATTATGTCAAACTTAAGTGCTCATATAACCTATTTAAGTAGAAGTATTTTTACAATTAATAAAAAGTGTTGAATATCCTATAATGTTAACATCAAACATTAAAAATCTAGTTCCCTTAAAGGTTTGTTTTGTTGAATCAGAATTTAGAATCAGCAGAATTAAGCTCCTCAAAGAGAGGGCAATATATATACTATATATATATATNTTTTCCTTTAATATCTTGAGTGGAAGAAGCAATGCCACTTTTGTATAACAAACCTAAGGACAGAAGATTCAGGGAACTAAACTGCAAGTTTAAGTCCAATTCCTTACTTTTATGGAATGGAAATGCTCAACTTCCACATACCAGAAAAAGCTCTTTCTACAAGTCTATAAATTGCCTGGATCTGGCAAAGTTAGGAGGAAGGTAGCTTTGACTTTATTTGTTCCTATAAATTCCTTTTACTTAGCAGTCAAGAATGGTCAAGATTCTCAATATGGAGAATACTACAGCATACAAAACTGTAGTTTACTAACTACAGGGAGTTAAACGACAGTAATCTTGACTATAGTTTCTGGGTCCTGGATTTTCTACTGGATCTATTGCTCTACTTAATATGTGAACACTTCAGAAACTTCACACAATCCTTCCAGCACACATTAGAGAGCCCAAGGCTTCTCCTTTCTCCCCTTCCAGATGAGTTCTGCCACCATAGCTTGGGCTGTGATTCCATCTTAACAGTTCAATAAACTTTTAATTCCTTGCTACACCAAGGTATAGTTTCTCTAAGAGGAACCCTCACCAGCAACACAACCATATCTTTCATGAAGTCCACAAAGCATTCTGGGTCAGATCCGCAGAGCTGAATTTTATAACCTCAAACTCTCATCCTTCTGAGAGTGAGTGCTCTAAGGCAGCAAGAATATGATACAAATTCATTTAAAAGACAGATAGAGTTTTGTGTGCTATTTTGAATGAAAGGTGAAATACATCTCTCCTTACAAGAGTGATGGAAACACACATATCTGTATGTTTGAGAAATTACAAGGGAATTCTTGACGTCTTTTAATAAAGCATGATATAGAAGCCCTTTCACTATTTTGACCCTTATTTTCAAAATTGTTTACAATTGGGTAGCTAGTTTTCAACATAAACTTTAAGCAGTAAAAGCAAATTATTACTTTTTTTTCTAGTAGTAATTTTCCAGTTAGCTTCCTCTTTCTTTTATAGAAAGCAGGCTCTCCTCACAATAAAAAACCCTAATCTCAGACTGTGTTCTGTTGGACCTCCCAGGGACTGGATCAATTCCTAGTAATAGCCTTGCCCAACCTGTGAAAGAACTACCCTTCTGAGAGACAACTGTAAGCCATGAGGACCCAAGACATAACTAAAAATCACTGTAGGTATTTACAAGGCTAAAGACATGGCTTTAACACCTTACTGTTGGGAAAAATCCTCATGTCCCTGGCAAAAGGGTTCTTCTGTGCAGAAAATGCAAACTGTGACAGCTTCTGAGAAAATGACTGATCTAAGTCTAGAATTCCTCTAGTTTCTTATTCTAACCTTTACACTTGAATGGCTTTAATGTGGATTATGCAGTCCTCAAGTACACAAAGGTTAGCTGCAAAACAGGAGGGAATAGGTTGTTCCAGTTCTCCAAGTGCAGAAGATAAGAGATAGAGGAATGACAGTAATTGATATGTAATTTAGACAAAAGCTTTATAAAAGGTTATCGAAGCCCTGAAGCAAACTGCCTGAGGGGATTTTGGAATCTCCATCACTTGTGATTTTTAAAACCCATCAGAGTGACTTGGTTACAGCTCATCCCTTTGGGTAGAGATAGCTTAGGTGACATTTTAGGTACATCACAGATTTATAATTATTACTATACAAGATGAATTTTAATCCATAATACATTCCTATGACCCTTTGCACCCAGACATACTGCTAAGTCTTCTATCAGTTTGTCTTCAAAATAGTGTTCTTCTGTTTCAATCCAAGATTTATCATAGCCTTGAAGAAAGAGGTTGATGGCTCGGTGCCTAAAAAAGAACATTTAAAACAAAAGCTGTAGACTTTTAAAGAGATTATTTGGTCAATATGAATTTCATTTAGCTTGAAGAACTGTCTAGTCATTACATCAACAATTTCAAAGGAAAGCAAAATTTCTATGGTCAAACCTGTCAAAAGCACCCACAAAAAAATTTAATTTACATTAAAATGTTCTATTCAAAACTATGTTCCACTAACTTGCAAAATTGATAGTAATAATGATTTAGGAACAGATAATAAATAAAACTTTAAAGAAATTTAAACATAATAAATAAATAAAATAAATGCCACATTAGAGAGTTTTATTTTTAATATGAAATATTTTCCTGTTATTTTAATTTAAATATTAAGAAAACAGTAATAGATAACTTTAGACTGTGCTCAAATAATTGTATTTTTCAATGTTCAGGAGTAGACCTGAAATCAGAAATTGAAAATTTTATTTTTTGCTATTATTTTCAGAAGATAGAAGTAATTAAACCTAATAAAAGAAAGCAGTATACAAACTGTATCACCAAGCAGTTTATTACTGGTTTACATTTTTTTCCCTTTTGATCTTGACAAATGGCTTTGTATGAACATTAGAGCATTTGTGAAAGATAGAACAATATAGATCATACCTTGGCAGATTATACAATGGTGCCATTCTAAAGCAGGCCACTACTGCTCTTTTCCTCTGTTTAGACAGCAGTTTATGCCACACTGCTTTTTTGGACCGCTGAGGATGCTCAACCTGTTACACAAAATACACATGGAAAAATAATGTGGCAATGTTCCTAATGTCTGGACATAGTAATGTTAACAAACATGTTAGTTAACAGATGAATCAAGTACAAAAGCAACAGAAGAACCAGAAAAGATCAGAAAAAGTGTTCTAGACAGAAGTCAAGCATTCAGCCAAATTGTAGATTCAGAATTTAGAAAATAAACTTAAAGCAAAATATCTCCTTTTCCTGGTATGATATAGATATTCTTCTTTTTCATTTATTCTACTTTTTCTGTCTTTTAGATAGAATACTATCATCAACAAGGCCATCTCTAGGGAAACCTTAACTTTTAATACAAAGAATCCTCACTCATTTTATCTTTTAAATGTAACACTTTAAAAAATGTACAGGTAAATTGTACACCTGGACATTGCCTAAGACAACATTTTTAAAGAATTTGTCATAAATACAATTAATCTTTTATTTGTAATATTTACCACAATCAGCTACAATGGAAAGGAATTAACTTTAAAAAAGAGTGACAGGTAGAAAGACTTAAGACTAAATCTTTCCCATGAATTAGCACAGACTGAATGTACATAAAATACTTCAAAACACTTCAGTTGCATTTCATAAAATTACAGCTCTGTCTTAAGATATTTCCTATTTCTGCATCCTGATTTCACAGTAGCGTGAGATGAAACTGAGTGTGCTCCACGTTTATCTTTTACACTTTTAGGGGTTTTTTTGTCCACCTTTCATCCTTGTTTCTATCTAAAGAAAATTGCTGCTGTGGTGCTGAAGAGCACCTGCATACTTCTCTATATAGCCTGACTGGATAACTTGGAATTATGATTGCAGGCTGTGCTATGGATCACTCCCTTCCCACAGCCCATTCACAGTTTTTGTGATTTATTTCACACATCTTCCGTAAAGATTATATAATATTATTTAACCTACACAATTGTTATAGTATTAAGGGGAGGACTATTTTGGGGAGGAATTGTTTCATTGCGGGGGGAGGGGTGGTGGGCAGTGTTTTTCAGACAACCGTGCTTCTCTGTGTTCCAACAACATCAAAGAAGCCAATGGACATTAGCATTTCTACCCTGAAAGAGTTGGTAATTCTCCCCTCCAACAAAATTAAGTAATATATGTAAAATATGTAGCGACAATTCTGAAGTTTATGTAGACTCAATATTCAATCCCAAATTTGGTTATCCAGTTTAGTGAGATACAAAAAATTATTAATAGTCAAACAATAAACAGTTAATTAAACAGGCAAAAGTACTGCCAGACATTCAGTGAAATAATTTGTAAGAGTAAATGGTGACAATCTTAAACAAGTTTCTTCTAAAAGATAAAATACACATGAAACATACTTTTTGAGAGAAAGGACAAATAAGCATTCACTACAAACATATTTACAGTCACAAAAAAAAAAAAACAAAAAAAAAGAAAAACCAAAAAAACCCCAAAAAGCCAGCACTAGTAATTTAAAAGTCAGACAAATCCAAATGTGAAAGTTAGGTAATTAGTAATATCTTCACAAACAATTATAAATCCCTCTATACTTTCCCAAAAGAAATAGCCTCGGCCTACGCAAGCAGATTTCTGAAAACAATAAAAACAAAGAAGTTAGCTATGCATGGCAAGAAAACACAAAGAATGAACTGATCATTGCCAGTGCAATAAAGAAAGCATTCAGAGTATGTATATATGGAGAACAGAGCATTTGTATACACAGAGCATAGGATTACTCAAGACTTTCATAAAAACAGATGCAGTGACCACATAGTCATTACCTTTAAAGACACCAAATTTCCCATTTCAGTAACAAAAGCTCCCGAGCATTTATGTACAGAAGATGAGTAAAGTTATGGGGCTAAATTTTTAAACAAATAGGTGCAAAGTAGCCATTAAAAAAGCAGGAAACATTTACTTAACAACAAGTCATTGTTTAAGTCTGATCTGAAGCACTGATCTTAAATGTTGATCTAATATGAGAATTCATCGTGTTCTGTACTGTTGCTGGATTATATATGGCATGAGACTGATCCTATGACAGAACATGGAAAACATGAGGATCATACCTTTAGTTTCACTCACTTGAACAACTCCAAACTATACAAGCTTAACCAATTTATATACATGATGGTAAAGCTAAAATGCCAGAAATCAAGAGATTTTATATGTTGTTTGAACTCAAATACAAGAGTTTAATGCTGAATTTTGCAGCTCTATACATCCTAATCAGTTTCCTTTCAGCTCAGCCAACTTTGATAAAACCAGGATAAAAGACCTTTTGCCCCTCCATGTTTCTAGCTTTCCTCTATTCTTCCTTCTTCACAGCAACCCTATATCTTTTCAAATCAGCACCCATTCTTTCTCTCTCTCTCATAGGAAAACCTTGTGATTGACAAGGATTTACTTCCATATTCTATAATTTTTGCTTGCTCCACAAATATTCAGCAACAGGTAAAATTTTCTGTTTCCTCCTCATTCTCTTCTACCAAACTGTGTAAGGCTGTTAAACTTGCAGCAAGTCCACATCAAGGCTGGCAAACTATATGAAGAGTTGTGTGATGCAACAGATGGGACACAGACATTCATACCAACATACCTCCTGCACAGTGTATATACAAGCACATTCACACATCTCTTAGGTTGCTACTTGACAGAGCCAGTGATCTCATCACAGAGTGGAAACTTCCTGACATCGGATCTGAAAACTTGTGCCAAGCCTCTAAGTGAAACCAACTAATCTAATAAGAATGCAAGAGAGCCTTGACTTCTCACATGTTCTTTGAAAAGGGAAAAAAATCCTGAGCAAATTTTACATGCCGACAGTTTACAGTGTACAGTATGCAACCAGCAGTGTTCATCTCTGCCACTAGGAATACCCTTCAAGTTATTGCCCTGTCTTTCCAGTACACTTTAAAAAGGAAAAAAAAACCACCACAAAATAAATCTAAAATGCAAAATAAGTAACAATTCAATCTGAAAAATCACAAAACTAAATTATCAACTAGTCTTTGACCTGTAAAATGTACCATTATAGGATATTTTTTAACTTGAAATTTTAGAGAATACTGCTACTGGAAAGGGCACCAAAAAAACCCCAGTATTATTTAAATGAAAGTTACTGTAGTTTAAGTCACATGGGAAGCTCATATATTAATGCAAAAAATATTAGATAATACAACAGAGCTTTGTGCCAGGTTCTGACACAGCTTAAAGGTTCTGACAGAACTTTCTCCGAAAAAATGATTGTTCCAATCTGCTTCTACTGTTTCTTGAATGCATCAAGGAATATATGGGTCAGCCAGATTGGCCAAGCAAATTGTTGTTGGAGCTGCTGCAAACACACTGTGTGATATATGTGACCATGATATTGGACTACAGAGCACAAGATTAAGCATGTAAACAGTAGCCATCAAAAGAAAGAAAAAATTAAATACAGCAGGTAAAAGTATAAATGAAAGGGTGAATATTTTTATTTAGATTAAGAAACAATGGAATTGGTAAAATGTGTCTAACCTGTTCCAGGTGAAATAGTACATTAGCTATGTCAAGGACCCTTTCCACAGTCTTCTCTGGATCTGAGGAATCTTCAGTCCTGTTTGGTAAATCTCTGTAAAGTGCCATCTGCCATCTAATGGCGGGATCCTCAAGCTGCGGGAGAAAGATTACACATGTCACCAAGGCAAAATGTTCAAAACAGTTTTATCGGTAGAGCAACTGCTTCAGAGGTCAACTGAAGCACTTTATATGGCTAACCCACACCTTTACATGGCTAACCCACAGAGCATCCACTGCATTGTGAGAGCAAAACTAAAAACTGATTTGTGCAATGTTTTTTGTCCATAAAATCATAAGGTGTTTGGGTTGGGAGGGACCTTAAAGGCCACCTAGTTCCCACCCCCCTGCCATGGACACCTTCCACAAGAACAGATTTCTCAAAACCACATCCAACTTGGCCTTGAACACTTCCAGACATGATGCATCCACACTTTCTGTGGGCAACCTGTCCTAGAGAACTAAAGCATTAATAGTCATACACATAGCAAAATATCATGGGTCAACAAATAGTACTGGCACCAGCTATGAATATAATATTTGAGGAAAATAAATTATGAGGTAGACCACCATAACTTAGTACACTGCCTTTCCCATTAATAAACCAAACAACATTTAAATTGTTGCTCTACTAGCTGGGATTATTTAGTTTTCAGTCATGGAAATTAGCAGCACTGCTATTATTTACATTTATTTTTAATTTTTTTTAATTGTTAGAAAATCGTAATTTTACTGATTATTAGCTAATAAAATAAAAGTTAATTCAGGAAAAATTAATTCAAATTGCATTTGCTTGTTAGCCTAGAAATTATAAAATACTGTAAGAAGTAAAATGTTATTTTAAAAATTTTTCTCTTTACATTTCATTTTTTCTACTTCATTGATGTATAATTTATGATTTCTTTTTTGGTTTATTTTATCTTCCCAGTCCTTCTGCTGATCAACACTGATGCAACACACTTCACAATCATCTCTTGTGCCAATGACATTGATGACCCATTTTACTGAGTACTGTGGCCATTGATCCTTCCTGATTACGTAGTTAATGTTTAAGACACACTGGTCTGGATGGCTAGAGAACTTAGGGACCTAAACACTACAGATTTGAATAGGGCTTGAACTCAACACTTGTCTAAAAAATCTGTGGATCCAGATTTCAATTTGTGCCTAAGATGAGACAATAATGCTAATTCACCTCCACAAAAGACGTTACAACACAGTTTACTCAGGTTCCAGGAATGATTATAAACTTACACAGTCCTTCATTAACATCTTATTACAACCTAGAAAGCCACAATTTGCAGGCATTTCTTCCACCTTTCGGCTTTTCCATTTCTTAACAACTGTCACATCCACAGTCTTTCTGTGAGCATTTGACTGAATCATCATGAATGGATAGTCCACAAAAGACTTTTTAATCACAGGTGGAGATGTCTTTTGATTTGAGGACGCCTCACATTCTACCAAGGTACAGCTTTTTTGTATAGGTAGTGTTCTAAGGGTATGAGTAATTGAAATTTCAAGGTGTGAATTAGAATGGCTGGAAGAAGATTTTGGTGACTTGATCTTCATCCATGTCAAAATGAATGCAAGTTTCATCATCAATTTCTTGAAATAAAAGGCTCGGTACTGAGTAACAGCATGCAGGCATGCAAGGAAAGGAAAGACAGAAACAGGTTGAAGACAAATGTACAAATGTAGACAAAGGCAGACAAATGCATGAAATAGACACCACAACATTAATAGCTAACGATTCAGAATGATGATTCTCTAACAGTGCAGTTCTCCAAGAAGAAATCTAGATAAATTACATTTTAGGTCTAACATAAATAACAGAATGTAGCATCTGTGAGAAGCAGAAGTGGTTAACAGAAAACACCATTTAAAGAAAGAATATTGCTATGGTTGGAAGAAAACCAGCCTTTCAAAAAGTGGTACTTTTCCTATGTTTTGAAAGCCAAGCACAATTACAACTAAATTACATACTAATTGATAGTATTAAATAATAATTCAAATGTATAGGACCATTTGGCCTACATTCTTTTTATGTCTGATTCAGACAACAAAAGGGTAGTGTATGCATGATGGCATCATTTTTCTTAACAAGAAACATCATACTTAGCTGTACCTGACACGTATTTGATTCAGTCACAACAGTGACTGAATATTAATGGTGTCAGGGAATTATGGAATACATTATATGGTACCTCATAAATAACCACTTAATTTAACTTTTGACATTATACTTTTAACTAATTAAGTTACACACTTATTGTTAGTCTTAACTCTAGAATGTGTCAGTGATAAGTCATCATTTTGTCTGTAGTTGAGTTGACTAATTTACACACACAGGTCAAAATCAGAGCTTTTCAAAGCTAATAAAGCAATATGTAAATAGCTATAAAATAAAGCTAACTACAATAGCAGTGTAGCTTTATTATCCATGTATTACGTGGTTCTATTTCAGATGTTCATCTTCTACTAGGAATTCATTTAAAAATAGAAAAATCTAAAGTCACTGCTGCAACATTTACAATGGGAAAATCCAACAATGTGTACTTTTGATTAGCTAAAATTATTTTTGTCTTAATCACTGCAAAATTGCATCAATCTAAGAAATTTAAAAGCACTTGTAATCTCATGTGGTATAAACAGAGGACTCAATATATTGCTTAACAATAGCAAACTTTTAATTGAAACACAGGAAGTTTCTGAAGAGAAAGCACAGATCAAGGTATTAAGATGTATCATGATTTCCAGTCAACGAAGCAGTAACAGACAGAAATTTCTTAACAGCAGAATGAAACACTGAAGGAACAAAATATAAACTAAACTAGTTAAAACAGGAGGACAAGTGCTAAGTATCAACATGAAATGCCACGCAAGACTTAAAACTGCATGGCTTACAAAATGACAATATATACATATTGAAAATTTTACAACAGAAATACCTATCACTGTCATTAAGAAAACACTACTAAAGTTTATACACAAAATTGCCTCACATTTGAGGGCTTTATGTTCATGGCATGCATGTTGTTTAAGTACTGTTGCTCATTATGATCTTAAGAAGAGCTCTTTTCTTTCTTGTACTTGCCTGTGAGTTTTCTGCTTCTCCACATGTAACTATTTGCTATACAAAGATAAGTATTTCAAGTTTTTTAGAATTTAACCAAATCTTTTGTTTTCAGTGGTAAAATTTTCTGTGTACAAACCCTTTGATTTAAAGCTATTGGGTTTTTATTTGCAATGTTTCATGAAAAACACTTTTGTTCTTGACATGGCAGAGATATATGGCAAACATGATGGGAGAAAATTAATCTTCACATATTATTCAGGAAGAACTATCCCATTTTCAGCTCATTAAAATAAAATATTTCTGCCATGCACTGATTGCACTGGAATCTAGACTTCTGGATGATTTTTAAATAACATTTCAGAAAAAAAAGGGCAAGATTTTCAACTCACATGTTTACTCTCTTGTAACCTTCTAATGAGCACAGGAAATACTAGTTTATTTTTTTCCTTGAAGTGAATCAAACACGGGGCAAGATGATACAGAACAATCCTAAATAAAGTAATACCCATAGGCACAATTCCATCTTTCTTCAACAGAGGAGAAACATACATAATTTTATTACACTTTCATATTCTGGCTTCTTTGTCACTATTTGAAGCATTAATAAAATAGTTTAACTACACTGGCCATTTCAGGAAATTTTCCCTACGGTTATTCACCTGGCACTAATTGGAATTCAGTAACAAAAATCTACACTTTTCCCAAAATACTTTATTTTCCCTGGGCTGAAAGCCACGAACAAAACTGAGCAAGTGGAGATTTTTCACTTTATAGAATATGCCAAAGTGGCAGCTTTTTGTTTGCACTTCAAGCTGACATCAAATAACTTTGAGCATTTTGCAGACTATCTCAAATAATAGTAGGAGTTTAAAGTGATAGACCCTCCATCCGTCTCCAATTTTGTATTAATGGTGTGAATGGAAAGGGATTTGAAGGGCCATATGTTATTGCATATACACACATTAAAAACCTAACATTTAACATTGATATGATTGAGTTATTTGACAGGAGATAATAAGGGACTAAGAGTTACCCTAATGAACCAAGGCAGGTTGTCATTATACCACACCAAGAAATGAATTGAGAGGAAGAAAATTCACATTAAAAGACCACATGTAGATTACCTTGCCCTGAAGATGAAGATTACTGCGGATGACATCTCGTACTTCATCTTCAGTATCTTTCTGCCAATAGATTGCAAATCATATAAATTAGAAATAGAAAGTAATTAGGAAAAGTTATCATTCATTTAAATATCTACCTTGGGCTTCATCAGATGATGAATAAAACTGACAATGTGGAAGATTAAGAAAAATCTCAGAGCCAAGTCTATTTTTATCAGGCTATAGCCATAGCCAAGCTTGCAGGATCAAGTTCTGGGTGCCATCATACATATTTGTTCACAGTAACACGCTAAATGCAAGTCTGAATTAAAATTACTAGTATACACATACCAAAATTTTGACCAAATAAAACCAATAACATGATCAGAGCCTTCTGTGATGTGAGGTGTTTGTTTTGCAGAGCTTTTATCCTTTATACAATTCAGTTCAGCTGTCCAATGGTCATATAACCCACCAAAGTGTATAAAGTATTATGGCTAGAGAAAGGAGCATATTTCAAATTACAATCACATTATTGCACCATGAGTTTATATACAGAAGAATCACTTTTAAATCAGTCTATCCCTACCGAAATTCTTGCATTCACATGAGAGTAATCAAAATGAATTAGTTATTATATTGGCCATAGAAGTTAGGAAACAATTCTAAATTTTATCACAGAATGAACTAGATTGGAAAAGACTTTTCAGATCAAGTCCAACCAAATTCAAGCTTCATAAAATGTAACAAACACAATTTAGTATTAAAAATTAAGAGAGAAAAATAACAGTTTTAACTACAGAATGTTATCTCTATTCATATACTGATCATTTTGAAGTACTTCCATACTGGTCATAAGTATGTTCAAACTGAAATGTTTTAAGCCACGAGAAAAATATGTAGATAACTATCTACCATAATCACCCACTGTGCCTTTATAAAACAGAATTATAATCTTGATTCTCTGTGTCATGCTGTAAGAATGACAGGGTAAAATATTCAGAGAATGTCTGTAGTGAATATTTCTGCCTTTTAAAAGTGCAAAAAGAGCCCCTACCATGCTAAATCGATTTTTGGCCAGTGCAATTAGCTCTTGGTCTCCAGGAGCACAAATGTTTAGGCCAATTGGAAGCAATCTCTTCAGGGCTGCCACAATGAGAGAGGTCTGCATAGAGTACCGGTCACCTTTTCGCTTCATCTTCTTCCTTTCCTGGTCAGAAACTGCTGCCTGCAGAATAAAGCAAAGATGAAAAAATAATCCAATATTAAATAAAATAATTGTATGAGCAATTTTGTACTTGTCTCTGGTTTGACCATTTCCTTCTTGCCTCTGCAGGTGCAACCCTATCCAATGGAACTAATGTTATATTGTTGCCAATATTTTGCAATATGTTCTCAAATGACTATGTTTTGAATCTCAGCCCAGTGTTTTCAACAGATTTCATTTTAAAAACAAACAAACAAACAAACAAACAAACAACAACAACAACAAATCAAACAAAAAAGGGTGCTACTCTGGAGTCCTTCTGACTCCTTCCCTTTTGCAAAGCAAAAAAAAATAAAAATCTTTACACTACCTTAGACATCTTGGATTTGGTGTCACTGATAAGGAAAGACATGTTGTTGATTTCATTTTGTACCACAAAATTCTGCTCTTCTCTTTTGAAATTCTGGAAATATACAGAAGATTTCAGTTAGAAGCACTTATAGGAAGACTCTAAACATACCTTAAATAAAAGCATAAATTAAGTAGAAATCTATAAAATCCAAGATAAGACAAGGACAGTAAAAATTAACAGATGACAAACATTGAATTCCAGCTTCATTTACATGGCATGGCTCAGGTGCTGTATGTTTGGGGATTTTTTCCCATGTTAGAGAGAAAGAAATGTTTCCCTAGCTACAAAGCAGATATGATAAGGATCTTATTCCTCCTCTAATTCGATATAAAAATATTGCCTAGGTTTTCCTTTACCAGTAAATTATTCATTTCTTTTTTTCACATTATAAATTTCCTTTATATTCAAATACATAAAAAATGTTTTAAAGACTGAAATTATTAATACACAATTTCATGATCCAGTATCCATCTACAGTGTAACCAGTTTTTGTGCACTGTGTTGTTTATAATAAATCTCACAGTCAAATTCAGGCACAAGTAGAGAAGTCATAAGGCATCTTGTTTTCCCAACTTGAGAGAACTGAGATATAACTGGCAAATAAATTTAGTAGAGACAACAATCCATACAGAGATCTAGCACCTGAAAGAAATTATACTCTCTTGCTTTTTCAATTCTTTGTGTTCCAGTATTCACTGAATCATCTTTTATTTAAGAAGTATCAGTGCTTACTAGGGGCCGACTAGGTCTGGTTATAAAAAGGCTATCAGATCAAAACAACTGAAAAGAAAAAAAGAAAGAGAAAGGACACAAAACACAATGATCTTAAACCAAATAAACAGAAAAACCACAACAAAAAATCAGAATCTGTAAGAAAAATACCTACAACCAGTTTAGTATGTTACAAAATACCTATCAAATCTCCTATCCACTCCGCCATTTCAAAAGTGTCAGAAATATGAGTCATTAATACCTTCCCATCTGCAGCTGTACTTCTGTCATTAAATGTATTGTATGAACATAGCCACTAAATAACTGACCTACCTATTAAGAAACCTCATGAAAGCAAGTATTTATCAAGGAATTACTTACATGAGACTTTGACCAGTAAATGAAGACCTCAGCCACCATGCGGAACAACTCTTCTGCTTCAGGATTGGGCTCTTTCAGCCATTTTGCCCTAAAATTTGGTAAAAAGATGAAAAAGTGTATGATCCTCTCTGTCTTTATGCTTTGAAATCACTTTTCAATATTTTACAAGGACACAAGTCAACAAAACCAAGAATATATGCTATTAATCCTTTCTGGTAGCAGTGGCTTTTTGATGTCCTATTTCAAAACCCTTAAAATCTTTTAATATTGATCCTAGTTCTAATCCAACAGATTTGGATTGCCATTTTTTTTTGTTTTGTTTTGTTTTCTTCTTAAAAAGACCCAAGCTCCTCCTAAAACTCAGAAAGCATTAGCTTGAGAATCTTCAAGCTTATCAAACTGAGTAAGCCACTTTTATTCAGAGCTAGGCATATCAAGGCATAAGAGGTGGTATCAATAAAAAGGAAGATTTTGTGAGATTCATTGACCTATTCCTCTCCACATACCTGTTATAGTCCACAAATCTAATCAACAAAGGGTAGAAGGCATAGAGGTCCCGTGCCAAAGTGGTGAACTCATCTAGGATGAGCAGTTCAGCCTCCGACATGTCACCTCTGCCTTCTGCTCTTAGATGTTCTTCATCCGATACAACCACTGCTGCTTTTTTCTTTAGTTTATCCATCAGTGGAAGGAAGTGTGTCTTTAAGAGCTGTGGCTTCGCTTTACTTATGATGGGCTGGGAAAACACTATTTAAGGCAATGAATATTATAATATATACCTGGCCACAAAATATAACTAAAAACTTTTACCTTTTCCTGCTTTCTTGAATTGTATTTCTAGGCTATGGAGTCAAATCCTGTCCCCATTGAAATCAGCAGAAGCTTTGCCAAGAATTAAATGTGGTCAGGATTTCACAAAGTCAATTCACTTTGTCTGAGGGCAGAAATTAGAACTTCACAGACTAAGCTTGCAAGACCATAAAACTTGAAACACCTCTTTACTGGTGTTCTGTTGGCATGGTATTTGTCTGCATAGTTTTTTGAGCAATGCAGTTGTTTACTGGTATGGGTGGATATATATAGAGCTACATAGTGCACGCACAAGTTTTCTCAGCCACTGGCTTCTCTTATGAACCTTGCTTTTTAGCTTGTGCGAAGTGGAGCTGGAAAGTGCGCTCTGGTTACTTGAAAACCTATGGAAACAGCCTGCCTGTGCTTCTTATGCACACTAAGAAGGCTTGTATGTAGACACAAATGAGACTGATTCAATATTCATTTCAAACTTGTTAGCACAAGCTTTTTGCATATCTGCTCATAAGAGCAAATATGTAAATTAGCACTTCAACTGGGCCCATTGGTACAAAACCTTGTGTAATATATTGATTAAATTACACAAAATTTTAGGCAGTTACCACCTATTCTTAGAGTGCATTACATTACTAACTCTCAAAAGACTAGAAATTCAGACACTAACATGAATGAAATTACTACTACAATAAATACTGAAAAGTCATAAGAAAGTCTAATAAAAAAATCGAATCCACACCACTGAAGTGATTTTTCCTCAGGGATTGTAACACTGAGAAATAAAGTGTTTTTAATTGAATTTCAAGTTGTTCACACAATGAAGATAACATAACTACTACTAAAATGACATGAGCATTTCCATACTTCATTGCAATGGTTATGCTAGATGTACACCTTCAAACCCATATTTTAAGGATCCAGCACTTATACAGAATAGCAAGGAACTGCACACTGCCTGCAAACAAAAACTTCCTATATAATGATAATTGGCTAAATGAATATAGTCCCTGACCATATTCAATATACTGGAAAATGCATATGTGTATATTCTGAGGGAAAAAGAAATAGTCTAATGTACTTCTTATTTATTAAGGGATTGAAACATACTGCTTACACTGCTTTTTCTTTATACTTAGCATTTCTGGTTCATCAAGATCTGTATTGTTTAAACATGTAAAAATATGAGTGTTCTCCTACTCCAGCTTTAACAGGATAAATACAGAGTAATTTAGTCTGTGTGTGTATATATGCATTCTGAATGCACACACGTTTGCTTGTTTGTTTATTTATTTTCACATCTTACCTGCTAATCTCTTCATCCAGGCTCCTTCATCAATACCAAGGTTGTTATAGATGATTTTCAGTATGTTACCCAACAGAGTGTTCATGTGCTCTGATGTCAAGGCTGTGCAACACATTTCAGCCTTGTCAGGATTGTTCTCTGGCCCATGCTCCCACCAGTGTGACATGTAACTACACAGCATGGGCAGTATTACTTCCATGATATGTGGCATTTGTGTGTAACGAATACCGGATTCTGCCAGTTCCACTATTTCTTCCATTAGTTTTGCCAAGGAAGGAATATTTGGGCAAACCTCTTCTACACTAGTTGGCAAACTGAGAACTAGTGAAAAACAAAATGACAAAAATCAATAAACTATGTCATAAAAGGAAAAGAATTCTTTTCAACTGCTATTCATACAATTTTTATTTTCTGTTTACATTTGCATGCTTTTGATCCAATGGAAATAAATCAAAGACAACAATAAAAAAAAAGTCCTTTCATACTGTAGAGCAATAACCTGTTTATAAGAAACTTTCTATAATCAAAATCCTATATGAAAGCTTGAATTTCAAAACTTCCTCAGCATAATCTCTGCAGGGGAGGAAACAAATTGATATAATGAAATATTTCTCAACAACATATCAGATGAGTCCTGAAATGCTATTAGAATAAAAATAAATCATTGCCCGTCATAATGAATTGAGCAGATTTGAGAAATTGATTCTAGAGGTGAGTGTCTGTCGTGGTTTGAGAAGTTTGGGGGGTCTAGCTTTTTGGGTGTGGTAGGGGCCAAAAGATGGCTCCTGTAAGGAGCTTCCAGAAGCTCCCACAGCTGTCCAGTCAGGGCCTATCTCTGATGGCTCCTGGAAGATTGATGTGCTGTTTTCCACAGTTGGGCCAATTAGGAAGGACAGAAACGCCTCTGCGACAGTACATTTAAGAAGCAATCTTTGTAGTACGCACGCGCGCGCCATGTAACCTTGTAGTCATGTAGTTAGTAGATTAGGCAGGGGAGAAGGAGTACAGCAAATANTTTTGAAGTTATTTGAATTTTTAGTTCCTTTCTCTGAAAAGGCACTGCAGTTGCCTTTATTTTTGAGGCAGCTTCTTTCATCTACAAATAAATATCTGTAAGCAGAACTAGTTGCTCTTAACTATGTCTAACATACTGACATACACATACAATGACATACACAGGTATCTATAGACCAAAAATTTAGCTTGCGACTTGTGAATACAAATGTCTTTACCAACATTCCACAATTGGACTAGGACTAACGCTAGTCTTTTTTGAAAAACAGTATCTTCTCTATTTAGACCCAAAGTATTTTACACAGAAATCACAGTCTCCTTAAAGATTAATGCAATTTTGGAAAATAAATTCAATTTTCTCTTAAAAATCATGACAATACAGTGGATTGTCCTTCCAGACACATTAAAAGAGCTAGAATACATAGCAAATATGTATATATTGTTGATATTTTTCAAGTTAGGACACTACAGCTCTTTGGAGAATAAATCTGGTATACTTCATTTTTTAAAAAATAAAGGTGAAGTTATAAGATGGATGCCATTTTATAACTTGAAATCTTATACAAACATATACTGCCATCGGTGTGTATCTGTAATATAATTCACACTCAGCATATATGCAGAGCTTGTGAAGTTCTACTGTAAAATCTATATTGCAGGAATAGGTTGTACATATGACCTTATTCAACAATCATGTTACAGTATAAGAAACATCAAGAGTGGAATAAATAGGCATATGCAAAATAAACATACATAATGTTGCTAGAAAGTATCTGTACTCTCTTGTATGTCAAACAAAATAACCAATTTACATACTGCTCTGCAATTTATTTACTTTTTAAGGACATAATATGTAATTAATACAGCAAAAGTATTTTCCTTCAATTGCAAGTATGTATGTTTTAGGGACCCAATATTATGTATGCACACTGAGGAACCAAAGTTACTGATGAGAATGCCTAATTTTATCATCAAATACATAACATCTGAGGTATTAAAAGTGTGCAAAGTCTCTTCATTAAATTAATTCCAAAGTGGTATTTTGAGAATGGTATCCCAAAATTAAAGTATTGGTAGCATTAGGAACATGAAATAATCAGTTTAATCAGACTTAGCCTATTGATTTAGGAAAAAAAAACCAACCACGACATTACAAGAAAATTCCTGCACTATTAAATGTAGGCAAAAATGCATATACTATGGCAAGCAGCATTTATGGTAAAATCGTGTTCTCATAACCATCATATGGGTTTCTGGAAATACCTGCTCTCTCTCTTGAATTCTTGGTATTGTAGATTGAGTAGATATTATGTTTGTTCAAATGAGTTTCCAAAAAAGCCACTGGAAAGGCACCTGAGAAGGCAGCCAAGCACTCTCCTAGTGCTGATCGTTGCCTGTGAATTAACAAACACCATTAAGCACACACTTCTTTGACCACAGAGCCACAGAATGGGTAAGGCTGGAAAGGACCAACAGTGGGGTCACCTGGTCAATGATGATTGACCACACCTTGGGGTTTTATTCTAAGATGAAACCATTCAAAGAGATAAGCCACTAACATTATTAGCATCATCAACACAAGAACAGGTAATAGAAATTGAAGTCTAGATGTTGCCTGAGGTTTTAACCCTTATAGTTTTTCATATTCTGTATTGCCTGGCGTGTGTGCTTTATAGCTCGTTAGTTGCTGTTCTCTATAGACATAACAGTGCCTCTCTGGACTCGCTCTTCAAGGATATTTGGACTGCCCAGTCCCAGGCTTCTGGGGGGGGGCATGAGATGGGGAAGCTAGGGGGAAATTGCAAAGTTTTAATTGGTAAATCTATGCTGATATGCAAATGGACCAGACCTATAAAGGTGTGGAGAACTCGTGACTTGTCGTCCATTTTGGGTGATGCCCCAAGGAGGGGGCTTTGTGTGCCCTAAATGTACCTTTGAAGGCCTTTTGAATAAATACCCACCTTTTATTCCCTTACTCCTGACTAGTCTCAGTTTTTGGGATAGCCTTTTCAGGCAACATAGAAACCCTCTGACAATATATAAATGAAATGCTAAGACATAAAATGACAATGGTGGGCTACATATCTTACAGAAAATGAAAAATGTGCAGGGAAAACCAAAGTAATTGTAATAACGCCTTCTGTCTATTAGTTTCATCTCAGTTTTACTGACTTTATAATCCCTACTATTGAGAAAGAGCTACCAGATAGAACAAGAGACCAAAAACAACTATCATTTTATTTAAGTGATATTTCCTTTTTCTGATAAATAGTGATAATCACTTTCATGCTTAGTTTAGAATGAAAGTTCTTCAGTGAGTGGAAAATTGCTTCAATAATTCTGGGTTTTTTTCACAAAAATATTGTTTTATTGTCTTCAAATATATGACAACACTTATTTGACAATCAAAATTCTCTCAGTGTGTCAAAATTTTAAAAAGCCTGTTCCTAGGTAGAAGCAAGTGATTCCCTCTTATTTCACAGGGTCCTTCAAGGGACATTTAAAATATTCTGATTTTCAATTCCATTGGTCACAGCAGAATTTAGAGAGGTGAGAAATCCCTAGCTGAGACTAAATCACACACAACAGAAATCCATGAGAATATGAATCCAGGAGAATTATGAACTTTCAAGTTTAAAGCAAAAAAGTACACCAAAAATCATCTTGTGATTTAACAAGATTCATCTTCAGTCTATAGTTAATCTCAGTCTTGGAGATTTTATTCTTTTGAGATGTAATTCATTAAACTTTATTTTGTTAAATCTAAATTCATTCTCATTATTATTTATACTATTTTCTCCTTCTTTTTTTTTCCTTTTCATTAAGTCTGCATAAGCAAAAGATACATCCATCACACACGCCTACAAAGAGCATGCTATGTGCTTTTCAATTGCAATAATGGTTGCAGAAAATCAGACACAGAAATTATCTTAGTTATACTGATGTTTATCAGTATAATATATCCCATATCCTTATTTGCCAAATAGCAAAATAAATTAATTTTATATCCTTAAAGAAATTAATGAGACCTGGTTTTCCACAGACATGTATTTTAACATTGATGCATATTAAATATCGGTCCCAACCTTTTTGCATAATGTTTCCTATGATACTGCCACCAGGTAAACAAGGGTATGTCATGGGGTTGCTCTGGAGTTATGCACAGGTTGATTTGCTGGAGAGTGTGACTTTCTAAACAGTAAACTGCCTAGATGACTGCTGCCAATATCTGAAATGTTTGAGTTCTGTTTAGCCTTCCTACAGAACTTAGTCACTACAGTGCAACTATTCAGTTTTAAGAACTGAATTACCTAAGTATCTCTTATTTTTTTGGCCAAACACAGCTTACACAGACTAAATGTAACTATTTAACTTGGAGGGGGGTTAGCAGACACAGGGATGTATAAAAAAGCAATTATAAAGCCTTATTTCCCTGAGCAATTGAGTTAAAAAAGAAATAGTGTTGTACAAGTGACAAATTAAATTAAATTTCAGATAATGAGAAAGAAAATACATCACAATTAAACATTATAAAACAAAGAATTATAACAATTGCTGACCTGAATGACATAATTTTACAATGCCCCCGATGATGCTCGAGTCAAGTGCTATCTATTATAAAGTCAGACCATTTTATTTGCAATTTTTGTTTTAATTAAGAAATATATTTTGACAAAGATAAAATGCAATACAAGTTTATTGTAGTAAATGTACTTCCTCTTAACATCTGAGGACTGCTATTTCTCTCAAGATATCTTTCCGATAACATTCATCTCCTATATTCATTTCTGAACTGTAAGTTCATGATGTTAAATATAAATGCAAATATTAAAAACTGAAGAATATTTTTCCTTCTTACCTCTCTACATAGATACTCTTGCTGGTTCCCAGAGCATATAAACTGGCCAATATTCTGTAACAAGAGACCTGAACATCTTCCACTAAAGAGAAGGAGAAAAATATATTTACAAAGAGATTTTTCTTTGCAATACATTTCCACAGAATTAAAATAACTTTGACAAAAACTTAATAATATTAAGCTATCAAAGGCAATCTACAGAAATCACCCCCTAAATACAAAAACTCTTTAGACTGCTGAATGCCATACTTTTTACCCAAAGCTTCCATTTACTTCAATATCATGTGAACAGCTAAAACAATACACATACTTCATCAGTGCACTAAATTTCTGAAATTATTGACATACACACTCATTACATGCAACACCTTTATGAATAGAACACCACTGTGCAAAATAAAGGCAATCCTGTTAAACAGCTATTTAATTATTTCAATCACAGGTTATTTTTTTTTTATTTAGGCACAGATACCAACTAATACCATGTTCTTAATTTACACTTTAGACTGACAAAGGATTAAAATCAATAAATAATCCTTTAGTCCATATGAATAATGCACCAAATTATGGTCTAAAATTATCAAATTATTCAATCACAAAAACGTGAGAATAATCTTAACATCTATTAGAAAAAATGCTTTAGTAATGTACTCTGCAGTACAACAACAAGTATAACAACAGTGCAAGTACCATCAAGAAGGACAACACCCCCATTCTTCCCATAGATTTCTTTCCTAGTGTCTCCTACAGTGCTAGTATCACCCCCTCAACACGGAATGAAAGAAATATTGTGAGTAAAACAGGGTAAGACTTAATGGGCTGGGAAAGCCAATGAGATATTGTATCAAAGCTACATGGCCTGGCCCTATACTGTACTGTGATTTTAGTTCAGATCACCTTGGAGTTGAGTGTTTTTACATAATAAAAGTAACATCAGGTACACTGACCCACCTTTGTACATGATCCCCCCATGGAGTATACTCTGCAACAAGTATTCTTCAGTACAAGCACCAGGTGAAGATGCTTGTACAGATAATCTTAACAAGTTGCAAAGCGAAGTTGTGCATAAGAAAAATTAGCTTTTCCACCCATGCTCTAGGTAAATTAAACAGGCACAATTTCAATTAATTATTCTTTTTTAGTCTATGAATTCTAAATTCTGTGTTTTCTCCCAGTGTGATGTATGTAGAATAGCTGATTAAGAACACTAACTTATGTGATAAAGCATCTAAAGCTAATTATTAAGTTCCAAAACATGGAATGCCAGAGATCAAAAATTATACAAGGTATGAACAGGTTGATGCATGAAAAAGTAGTTTATGATTAACAAATTACTTTTTCTGGATGCCATCATAGTCTCCGGAATTTTATAAACATAATTTAATGAAAAAAGTGGATGTTTACATCTCATGACATTCAAATCAACCAATACAACTCCAAATTTTCAAAGAGTAGTTTTAATGCTATTTTAAATAATATTTTTTCCTGATTCTAAACGAGAAAAATGTAATATTGGTATTCTTTTCTGCCAGGTCCTTCTCATAGGTTTTCAAAACTGAGTTAGCTACACAGAGCAGGAATGCCTCCTTTTGTGCAATCTAGACATCAATATTTCTGAGAGTTCCTAAAACACATAAAATTAAAGTTTTGTGCACATACTGTAAAGCCTGCAAAATTCTCACTTGTTTGAGAAAATAAAGGACCACTGAATCTTCTATAATCCCAGTCTCTACAGAAATCCTATATACAGGGTCTCATAAACATTCTATTCTCTGATATCTGAATTCCTCAGGAGCTCCTGGCACTTTTCCCTTTTCCTTAGGATTTAAGGACCTACAGAGATTCCCCACTAATTGAATTTGAGTCAAGGTGCATGTATGAAGGTATAACATCATTCTTGTAGTATAACCTTCTTTATAGACAGAGCAAAGACAAATTAATTTACACAAAGTGAATTCTCACAGAAGAAGAAAGTCACAGTAAATCTACTGTAAAGTTATAAACAAAATCAATCCTCCTGGCTTTCTAATCACAACCCCATCTGCTTTAATATTTACACAAAGTCCACTAAAACCTGCAGACTGTATTTGGTTGATTACAGCAAATGTTTGATTAAATCAATGACAATTTAATCAAAATGACATAGGATTTGTTCTTTTTCTAATAGAATTGATGGTCTGTTAATGCCTACTACATGACACTACTGATATTTTAATGGTATGGCCCTTTTACATACATAGATGATAATATAATACATACATATCAAATCTTCCCCAAACTGGTGCTGTCCAATATGCTCAAATAATGAAGATAGCACTGGCAGGAGAGCAACTGTGGTGTAATTAATGATTTGTGTAACTCCTTTTGGCTGGTTTCTGCTGTGTGTAAACTGGCCTTGCTTAAGGTTTTCCATTGTTTTCTCCAGATCTTCAGCAGCATTGTCCAAAAATGCTCTCAACGCCATCCTAACAGATTCCAGACCAGTTTTCATAACAGTCCTGTTTATAGCATGCAAAAACAATTAAGAACAATATTCTATTAGACAAGCATGGAATAAAGTTTAGTCTTGGATTATATGAAATAGAGATCTGAAGAAAAATCTTTCATCCTTTAATCTTGTAAGATTTTTTCAGAGTAGAATAACTTACTGAAAACAAGTTTCATAGGTATGCTACTTTATCTGTTTTCCTGCTGACAAAATAAAGTCATTTAAAATTCATAAATTGATTCATTTTCCTTCAGAGGGGAAAAACCCCCCAAAAAATGCCTAAGAAAAATAAGAATTAGTAAGTGTGCGATTTCTGACTCCAAATAGATAAGAACTGTCTCAAGATAGAACTCAGGAATTCTTCCCAACCGTGACAGTCATATTTCTGTCTCCAGAATAAGGGCATCAGAAAAGAATGAGTAAAAACAATCACATCTGTTAAAATCAAATAAATAAATAAATAAATGCATTGATTATGTAACTATACCACCCTAATTGGTAATGTAAAGATATAATCCAGAAGAATTATTACTTCGTTTGTTTTAACTAGCTCAATTACAGAGATTCTTTAAGGAAAGCATCCATGTAGATACACAGGTGATGTTCTTTTGTAAATTGAGTATCAGTACAGCTTTTTTAGTCTGATTCTTTATTTTAAAGACTAAATGTACACAGTTTCAAGAGCAATATCTTCAAACTCATGTTACCTCCATGAATTTCTTAATCCCTTTCTGGAACTAGTTTTCCATCTCTACCTAGATCTGAATTTGTGATCTCCACCTATATCTATATTCCGTCTGTGTGACTGCATGCAGCATGGATAATTTAATACAAAAAGCCCAAGATACTGTAAACTAAAGAATTACCATGAAATAGCTGAGCCATATTAATGATCATGATCATGACTCTACCCCATAGCGAATGGAAAGCAAAACTTGTCCATTTAAGCAACTGCAAAGATACTGAGAAAAACAACTATCTGCACATAATCCAGCCAATTTTTTTGCGACTAGATGCAAAGTGAAAAAAGTTACCTTAAAATTTCCATGAAGGTAGTTTAAACGATCATATTTTGTTTCACAACTGCAAAGATCTAAAAATCAACTATCAGCACAGACAATTGACTTTATAGTAAATGAAAAGCAACACATCACCCTCCAATATATCCAGGTTACCTCATCCATAAACCTCACAATGGCTCAAACAGGTCAATTTTAGTTAAAAGTAACACTGAATTCTATGCAAAGGGTTTGGGTTTTTTCAAATTAGAACCTGAATTAATTTTGCAAAGAAGACACTCTATGAGATAGATTTACTGTATTCCATGTGCGTTTAACTCCCGAATTTTTTGATTAAACAGTGCAAGCAAAATAACAAAGTACTTCTAATTTTACTGTGGTTTTGAGAAAGTCACATGACTAAAACCAGATGAACAGCCAGAAGTCTCTGGACATCACCGATCCATAATGAAGTTTGGAGTGTAACCTATAAATAGTGTCCTGTCATACCCCAGTAATTAACCAGTTTGCAATGGGAATTCTTTTCAGCACTGTAATTTCTTGTGTGTTGAAATTCTGTAGCCTTATACAGGTAGCCCAAATGTGACTGCACATTATTTTCTTCAGTGATTTTCCTTGTACTTTAGAAAACACAATCTGTATTACCTCGCATCCAAGGTCTGGCCCAGTATGTGAAGACAGTTGACTATTGATGTTGCATCGTTTCCTAGAAAGGGATGAAAATTATCCACCAATTAAGCTGAGCATAGTGTTTTGCATATCGACACTGCTAACTGTACTTCTGGATTTAACAAAAGAATAAATGACATAGCAGAAGAACAACTGAACTTCTGCATAATTTTAACATTCAAGTTAAAAAACATGCAGCTTTTTGTCTTAGCCTTGTTTACACAAATGCAGTAACTAGAGGCAGTAAAGCATCTCTCACCAAATAGCTGAGGCAGTCAAGATGGAAGCACTTAAATGTGAAGTTAATTAGAGCTGCAGTGTATTGTCTGGTTTTCATTTGATTTCCCTAAGTTTTGCTTTAATTAATTCAAGTTTATCTGAACAATAATCTTCCCCCTCTCAGTAACATAAAAGCTGTTAACTTTCAAAAGTTGCTATTACAGGAAGAGAACACTTATACAAAATGTCATAAAAAGTTCCCTGGTATTACTCATAGGCTGCAGCCATTTGTAGCTTAATTGGGTGTGGTCCAAATGAATAACAGTCTCTGATGTAATATACATATTCCATAATTACTTTGTCCCACTTTGATATGTAAAAAGAGGACTTACACACAACATGCCTTGTATGCATATGTATATCCCAAAACGCTGCCATGTACAAGTCTCTTTCCTCTAATTTCAATTTTTAAGTCCAGGACAGATGCAGGCTACACAAATGTGAACCACAGCCTACCTAATGCATTTAGATTTTTCTTATGAAATTCTCCAAAAGCTAACTGTCTTTCTTGCTTTTCTTTGTATTAAAATTTTCTCGATTAAAAAAAAATAGAAACGTATTTAACGTCTAAGACAGATTTCTGAAAACACTGCTATCTGCATACAGTGATACAGTGTCCTATATTTTCTCACTGGTGGTTATTTCTTAAAAATATCAGCGAACATACAACTAAAATCAGCAATTGTTTCAAAGAGTTAGAGATTTTAAAATATAAATCGCAAGGAGGGTGTGGGAGGTTTGTTGCAGCACTGAGAAAGCTGTCCTATGCTACCAAAATTAGGAGATATTGTTGTGTGTTCAGAGCAGATTAAACAAACCTGAATCACAGCTTCCACAGCCACCTCAGCCAGGCAGCTCCACCCTTTTTTTACTGGCACTTGTGATCATGCAATGGTACAGCGAGTAGTTAAGAAAGCTGAGGTGACCTAAAAAATCCTACCAAAACCACCATCCCAAAAGATTAAGGTTTTTTGGTCAAATCAATCTTTTTTTCCTTATTATTTCGATGCTCTGATGATAGGAATTCCAGTGCTAATTAAAAGAGTGCAGGACTGTGCTAATGACAGCAGGTGTGAAGGGAAGCAGTCAAAGCACACCAGACTATGGATTAGACCATCACAGAATCACAGAATGGCTTGGGTTGGAATGCACCTTAAAGATCAACTAGGTTCAACACCCTGCTGTGGGCAGGAACATCTTCCACTAGACCAGGTTTGCTCAAAGCCCCATCCAACCTGGCCTTGAACACTTCCAGGGATGAGGCAGCCACAAATTCTCAGCTACCTGTTCCAGAATAGAATGGCTTACAACACAAAAATTGAATCAAACTGCTGATATAGATTTGGGGTTTTTTAAAATGAGAAAATATAAATTAAAATGCACAATTCGCCAAAATTATTCACTGTTGCCTTGCTTCTTGCAGTTGAATGTTTTTTACTTTTTTGTAGCTAGTTTCTCACAGTCCTTTCTGTAAACATAGCTATGTTATTGTAACTGTATCTTATCATTCACATTCCTTTTTCATGGACACAGAACTTTAATAGACATTTCCTTTGACCACTGTAATTGAGGGAGGAAGAACTGATTTCCTCCAATGAATAGTGGTTTCCAAACGGATATAAAAAATAAAGAAGGCGGGTCTTGTGCCCTTCCTTCCTTCTCTCTGATCCTGGAAACAGGTGTCTCTGGCTCATCCTTTCCTGTCGATACTGTGACAATTCACTAAAATCTTTCCATTTCAGCCCAGTAATAATAATGAAAATAAGTCAATACAATCTTCCTGATGCAGAGCTACAGCTCTCTAATAGTAAATTATAGTGGTCAAAATGTACTTTCACATTGTAAAGAAATAATGATTCCATGCTGAATGACAATTCCATAATCTCAGTGATACTCTTAGACATTAAATGTGATTAACTATTTAAGTTCACTCTGGAAGATGTGCATGCTTAATTTCTCATTTTATCAAACTCCTATATACAGCTTAAGCTGCATGACTTTCACCAATGATTTTCATAAATGCAGTTGTATATTCACAAGTACCACTCAGAATCATATAAAATACCTATATAGCAAAACTAGATAGCATTTTGCTATTTGTTACAGCAAACTCCCCACTATCCACGACAGTTATTATAGAGCAACTCTTAGTCATACAAGATTCCTCCAAAGCGCATAAAAAACTTTTTAGGCCCCAGCTGTGCTCAGAGGCATCTTTATGAGCATTTTCTCCCCTTCTATACAGTCTTTGGTGGAATAAGTACAACTCTCTTGATCAGATTTTTTAACACAGTGATGCAATTCAATGTCAAGGGAAGGCAAACCATAAGGTGACTTTGACTTGAGTTAGTAGATCCATAGTAAACAACCCAATCATGCTCTGTAGTCTCATGATGACCTTGTCATAATTCATGGAAAAACTACTGTGTTGGCATAAAGATTTTGTATTGTTAGTTACTGCAGTCTAGGAAAAGAGTTAAAAAAAACAAACTGTAGCCATCACGAATACTCAGCTGATCCTATCTGATTTATCTCCTAGTACTTGAGCCCAGCCAAACAACAGGAAAAAAGAAAGCTGAGATGTGGAATAGAAAACATCTTTTCTTTAGTACTGAAGAAAGTTATATTGACTTAGATTTTTAATTTCAAAGGTGACCCATTTTAGAATAAAAAAAGGCTGAAAACCAAATGCATACAATAACAAAAAAGATTTGCAAAATTTTAATAGTACACCTGAGCTAGTTCATTCTTTGAAGAAACAAAGGTTATAAATCAGAGCTTATGTGTACATTTGTGACATATTCCACCCTTCAGAAAAAGCTGAAACAATGCCACACAGCTGCAGAAATAACTTCATTCCTCCTACGGTCTTTTGGCTTTATAGGCAAATCCACTCAGCTCCTCCCAAAATATTTAAAAGCAATATCCCAAAAAAAACTTCTGATTTTCTTCTCAGTTTAATGGTTTTCATAATGGTCTGTAAGCTTTTTAAACACCACACTGCTGCAGCGAGTTCCTTTCCTTCAAATTGAATGAAATATTGCAGGAATTGAGTTAGATGTATGTTATCATAATCAAATTCTAATTCACTAGATAATTACCCAATTAGGTATATTCATGGATGCTGAAATTTGCACTGCACCCATCATAGAAGCTCTGTATGCATAGGATGTACTATTCCAACTCTCCTAGCTCCACAGCATATGAAAAAATTGCAAAGTAAATGACTGTGCCACATATTGCATATAATGTATACACTTGATACAGACTTCAAATTGACTTCAATTAAGTGATTTTCGCATGGCACAAGACAAACACTGAGCTCCTGCCAAGGTCACGCGATACCAGAAAGATAGTACACATGCGTATGTGGAGTCAAGCACATCTGGGAAGAGTCAAGAATTCCACAGAACATAACTAAGCATTTCAGCCCACTTCAGATTTTCCTTAATGGCTTTCCAGTACAAATGTGCAGTTCTAATCGTCAAATGCTTTTCCCAAATTATTTAGAATAACATATCAGTAATTTTAATTTACTCAGCAAAATTCTTTGCTAGGATAATGAAACCCAGATATTAGTTAAGACACATGGAAAACTAAACACCCCTCCCTCCCCCCAAACTGAAAACTACAAAAGCTTTTTATTCCATCTAATAAATTCTGTGATCTACAAGTGTAAACAATCAGTGGTCTGTGTAGACCATGCATTTCAGCCATGCAGCATGCAACAAGCAGCACTTAACACAATGCAAAAATGGCAAAGAAAACTAAGTGATGGCCATGCTAGTATTTGTCAAGGGTCTCCTTACCAAACAGTGAAATCCTATGCCTGACAAGAACTCCAAGTTTGCAGAACAGGCTGAAGACAAAAGAAAAATAAAAGAGAAGGGAAAAGGAAAAAAATAAGGGAAGGAGGGGGGGACAAGAAAGAAAAAATAACAGCTGATATATGAGCAGGAAAAGCAACATGATGTCACGCAGAAAGAATCAATTGTCTGAGCAGAATGTGGGACAGAGTACTAAAGAAAGAATTTTTAAGTGCATATCCTTAACAAACATGGTTAAATAAGCACATATTATAATTAAAGAAACAAACAAAAAAATTAAAAGCAAAGCTAATTAATATAAAAGCGTTCTATACAATAACCCACAAGAAAATAACCATCAAAGCTTTAAGAAGTAAAATGTAGTCTTTGTGTTATACAGGATACCATTGGCAATTTAAAAACAAAAGATAAGGGAATCAGATTAACTGAGGTGTGTGATGGCAAATGTTTAACTAGTTCAATTAGGATCTTGTAAACTTGAACACAGTGAGAATTTCTTTTAAAATACATTTCTTTCTAAATATTTAACATGAAAAGTAGCCTCTTATATGGTTCAAAACAATATGATCAATAATTTTGTTCCACATGCTTGAACTACTTCCTGTGCTGATGACAGCACTCCATTGACAACAATTAAGAGTGAAGTTTTGTGTTAATTTCTAGAAGCAGGAGCAAACTGCCCTAGCCAAAGTGACCTGGCCTCCAGATTTAGGAAGAATTAGATCAATCTTCATGATCTGGCTTGGTGTGAGAAGTTTTACCATGAACAACATCCATTTCGGAGTTATTATTTTATGCTGAAGACCCCTTCATCTGCTGTAAATGACATGAACAATATCATGTCATTTTATTAAGCTATTTAATTAAAAGGCACACTGGCTATTTATTAGCCTCTGATTTAAAAACAAAAGATATAATAAGCATGTCTGCACAGCCTATGGATGGCATCTGAACATTTTGTTCCATTGACAGACAAGAGCGTGGTGTCAAATGGAAACGCTTATGTCCAGAATCACAACAGCCAGGTTAATGTGGTATTGAATCCAGCTAATTAGTCAGTGCACAGTGATCCACTCTAGCAACAGCAACTGCTCTGTTTTAGAAATGAGTCTGCTTGGTGCATGTTCACTTTTTATTCCCTGATGCAGACATATACTATATATTCTTTTATGGGGTTCCTGGTTCACTAAGTCCAAGAGGAAAAGTTGTAGAGAAGCACGTTAGCATCATATAGATTTTGTGTCCATTCTAGCAAAATCATAAATAGCTCACCAATCTATTTTATGTTCTGACATACAAAAATGTTACTCAACTGACTGTACCATTCAGCAGATGCTATGCTTGCACAAAGTGAAACTATTATCTCCAGTGTAACTAGTTGAGGTTATATAAACAAATAAGTCCAAAACACCAATACTTAAATTGATTTTCAGAACCAATTTTATACAAGTGCCGTTGTACAAGAACTTGCAACATGGTCTACTGGACAAGAAATTAAAAAAAAACAATCATGCAGAGGCTGATTACAAATACAACAGAATATAATGCCACCACATTTCAGGAAGAAGTCTGAGCCATATTTGTCAGCAAAATAGATCTGGATTTACTGTATTTGCTGAACATGGAATGGTTATGGCATATGTTCACACTATCGCTACATTATCAATACCCAAAATCATATTCTTCCACAGCTTAATGAATGCAAGCTTATCTTCACTGGAGAAAGAAAGCAGCCAGGAATTGTCCTCAGCTTGAAGCAAATTCTATGTAGGAGATGCATTCAAACAAATCTAAAGAGAAAACTCTACAAAAAAATCCAAATTTCAGTTTGGTAAGCTCTCTACAATACTCTAGAGGGCAAAAAAACCCAAAAAACAACCACAAAAAAAGTTGGGTAGCTATCAAAATGGCCCAAAACAACTCTTCAGAAAATGGATCATACAATGCCGTTTATATAATCTTTGTGTCTTGATAATTAAGAAATAAACTGCTCAATAGGATTAGTCATAGCTGTTACTCATCCAAGGTTTCCTTGTATGTGTTTTCTTCTGCTTGGCTGACACATCTGGATGGCCTGTAACCCAATCAAGTACAGCAGCAGCTCTGATCTTTTTGCAGGCTATATGTTTAGGAATCTCATACAGCTATAGACTATATGTACAGAAATCCTGAATATCTATGCAGAAGGTATGCTGATACATTTGACATATTCCAGAAGTAGGGAGTTTATAGTCATGAATTAACAACCGTAGAAATACTGTTATCCAAAACATTACAGACAGAAAAATAGCAACTCCTAAGACTGGAAAATTATTTATATGCATGCATTGATAGAGTTTTTTAATTCCTTCAAGAACACCATTCAGATAAACTGACAGATCAAATTAGTCCATGAGATGACACACAGTCAAGACAGCCTTTACTTACTTGTGCTTAGTATTGTGCTAGAAACTTCACTCAGTATTCACACAATCTTGCAAGCCCTGCATGTCTGTATGACCACCAACTGGCTGTCAGCCTCAAAATACAGCAATTCAATATTGCATGGTTCATGCCCAATAACAGCCAAGAAGGCAACCACCATACATGCACACATTACAGGTATTCAAGAGGTCTTGTGTGAAGCTTGTAGTCCACCTTACTAAATGGGGAATGTCAGTTTCAATTCAATCAGAACTGAAATTAAGTGAAAATGTATCTAAGAAACATGGTCTGAAAAAAAGGGTAACTTCAGGGAAAGAATCAAGTGGGTATTTCTGTGATATTACTACCGTTATTACTATTTATAAAACTAAAGAGGAGAAAGAATGCAACCCCCTTAGTTTTACTTTTTATGGTGTGCTTCAATAATTATATTTACTGAAACTCAGCTATAAATGAGTTTGGCTTTTAAATCTACCATAAAATTTTGCAAGAATAATGATTTCAGTATATACCTATTTCTAGCAGTGAAAACTGATACACAATTGTTTAGCCTGTGCCACATACTGTGCAAGAGCTCCACTGTTGGACATAATGATAAATTCAAGATTTCTGCATGCTAAAATCATCACCACTGCTTTCTAAACAGCATATAATAATAACTCTGTACTCCTCTCCATTTTATACAATGAATTTTCCTTATGGGAAGAGAAAGTGGAAAAAGTTTAATCTGTGTGTTCATAAAAACATTTCTGTGCCTCCCACTTCTCACTTTCCCACAATCAACTGCTGCTCTTTCAAAACAAACACACATATGCATAGACATTAATATTATTTTAAGCTTTACCTCGTCACCATTTCTTTCTCTTTATTAGAGGCATGGCCTCCACTGCTGAGAGGCCTGCTTGCTGACGATAAGAAATACAGGCGATGATTTTTAAAATATTGATCAATCAAAGGAAGAACAACCTGAAATTACATCAGAAAGAGTGGTTATTTCAGAATCTTCTTTATTATGTTCTGTACTATGCTTTGTAAGTCACAAATAAAGAGAGGTGATTTCAAACAAATTTTCTGTCTTAAAAACCTCTTGGTTTTTATTTTTTTGTAGCTATTCCTCTGAATTTATTTAATATTCAAGGCACTTAATATGTCATCAAGAAAGGCAGCAGAAAAAACAATTACATTATCACCAGGACTTGATCTATGGGTTTTGTAGGAGGAATACAAAGCAGAAAGTATAATTTCATTTTATCTCACAGTTTAAGGTTTTGCCCATGCCACACAACCAAACACAACTATTGCTCTTTCTTCTTTTTAATGTAGGTTTAAAAAAATCACCTAAAACTAACAGAACACTAACAGCACTTAATTCTAGGTTTGCCAAATAAAACTCCCAAAACAACCTCATTCATTAAGGGTCTGTCAACAGAAGCTTTTCTGTTTATTTCCTGTGGTGATTATTACTCAGTGCCCACTGCACTGGTGTCAGCCAGGAAGAGATCCAAAATAAACTGCCAGTAAGAAAATCTGAAGTAGCTTCCTTTTTAGGAGCATGGTTCACAAGCAAGTGGAATGCTGGCTTCTGAGTCAATGAACTTGGCAAATAATACAACATGGAAGTATGTTAAGGTATGAAATTACAACTCACTGCAAAAATACCAGGGTTAGAAAATGCTGCAAACAGTTGCCTTTGCTGATTCATTAATGATTCAAAAGGTATTTTGAATATGCAAATATCATACTAGTTTTTACATCTGAAAGGCATAAGCAGATTTTCTTGGTTTATAATGTGTAAAATCTTGACCAAAAAAGGAGAATTGTGCTGAGAGGAATCTCATGACTCTCTTGGGGAAGGGGAGGTGCAAAGTCCTGCACCTGGGGAGGAATACATCCAGTTACCAGCACACACTAAAGGCTAATCACATGAAAAGCAATTTTGCAAAGAAGGACCAGGAGGTCAGTAAACAGTAAAAAGGCTATGAGTCAACAATAGAATTTTACTTCAAAAGCAGCGAGCAGCCTCATGGATTGCATTAGACAGAGTGCTTGTCAGCAGGTCCAGGGAGGGGGTTCTTCCTCTCTACTAAACTCTGGTAAGACCACATTTGAAGTGCTGTATCTGGTTATGGGCTCCCCAGTACAAGAGAAACTGACTCACTGGAGAGAGTCCAGTGAAGGGTCACAAAGATGATTAAGGAACTAGAAAATCTTTCAAATGACAAGAGATTGAGGAAGCTGGGACTCTAACCTGGAGAAGAGAAGGCTCAGGGAGGATCTCATCAATGTGTATAATTATCTGAAGGGAGGGTGTAAAAAAGATGGAGCCAGGCTCTTCCCAGTTGTGACAGGACCAGGGTCAATGGGCTCAAACTGAAACATGGTAGGTTCTCTCTGACCATCACAAAACACTGTTTTACTGTCAGGGTGTGTGAGCACTGGCACAGGTTGCCCAGAAAGATTGTGGAGTCTTTCCCCTTGGAGATACTCATAAGATGCCTGGACACGGTTCAGTGACACTGCTAAGCAAAGGGCCCTTCCAGCCTCAGGCACTGTATGACTTCATGATGGAGACAATAGCATGGTTTTAAAATGAGAGAAATAACTACCACGACATTAACAGATACACAGCTGTGTTAATTCCAGTAACTATTGTTCACATTTGCCTGCCTGAAGATTGTAAAAGAGAAAAATCTTAAAAATTAGACTAAGCCAGAAAACAGAAAATGTAGGCAGCCTATGAATAACATAAGCATATCATTGAGGAGGAAACAACGAGAATACAAAATATAATCCTGTAATTTTTCCACATCTTTATTTCATCCTACATTGTTTTCAAGCTATTTTTATTACTGCTGTTTTTTTTAATTAATTAAAGAATGAATTTAACACAGAAAACTGCCACTATAACAATAACAGTCACTAAAAAATAAGCTATCACTTCCATTACTCACTATGTCAATAAAGAATAACCAAAGATATACTGTACTTTGGCAAAAAACTTGATTTCTTGTTCATATGGGAATTGCTCTCCTTTGCCTCTGCTGCCACCATCTGCAGAGAGAAGAAAAATGAGTCCCCTGTCATATATTCTAATTACAGTCTACTCTGCATTTTACTTAGGAAGCGTACACTATAAACAAATAATACTAGTCATCTTTAGATGGAGATTCAGATACCTCAAACAGCATATGCACTAGTTAAAGCAGCATTTTATGACTACCTCGTGAGAGGAAAAGTAACAGCAAACAAAATGTGTAAAGAGTAATTGTCCAAATCTTCATAAAAGTGTAGACATCCTGTAGTCCAAAGAGCTATGGATATTTTTGTGAGATGAAGATGTTTGTCTTTTTCTGTTACAGATGAAAATTTGGAAGCCTAAACTCAGATTCTAATAGAACAGCTTTCTCCAACTGTTCCCAGGAAAAACAGAATTAATAAATTTTTATTCCTCGTTTGTGAACTTTGTCTAAAGAACAAAATTAATGGTTAGATCTAGCCAACCAAAATTTAAATTGCTTCACTTTGTCTCTTACTAAAAAAATCAAAACCTCTTTCAAAATAAAATCCGGTACAGCTCCTAAACTATTTATCATTTATTTATTCTCTTCTTTCCATTAATCTATTGAGGGACTCAAATGGTATTTGTTCCACTAATGTTTCTACTGTTTCAGTATTTGTGCCTTATCGTTCTTGCAGTTATTACAAATTTATGTAATTAAGAATGATAAAGCCATATAAATCAGGCATTAGCATCAGATGTAACATGATGACTTACCAAGACCAGACTTTTTCTACTATAAATAACCATGGCATATAATAACTCATAAATTTGACAAATTTCTGCTTTAAAACTAGATGGTTTCTGGATGAGCATTGATTTATTCAATCTCCCTGATGTTCCTGTTACCAATACTGTCAATTACCATGCCTATAACTACACATGAGGCACAGTATATGTTATGTATATTATGTGTCATTGCAACTGTCATGGTCACCACAACTCTCATGGTCACCACAGAAGCTGCATCTGGCCAGTATTTTTGGCTTTTACTGCTCATGTAAGAATCTGACATGGGTGACCAAATTTTCATATTTTTTATCTTCACCAAAAGCAGATGAAGATAAATCTGTCATAGCACTTTTGACAAAACGTGCTGGGTATTTGTAAAAGAACATTCCCATTGTGGGAGTTTGTTGAAGAGCTTTCTCTACTCCCTTTTCCAGAGATAATTTCAGAATGCTACAAATGACTGGTTTCATTTGCTCTCTGAAAAAGGGATTACATGAATAACTATTAATGTGCATATGTGAGAAATTATAATTTTGTGCATAAATGCAAGGGGTCAGCTAGGTTTCTTTTTTGATCTGATGAATGAATATGGGAAACTGAAATAAATAGCTATCACATAAGTCCAAAATTCATGATCTTCATCAACTACAGGAAATTAAAGGAAAAACTAGTCCAGGAATGTGACAATTTTTAAAGTTTTCTGGTTGTTTTTATGACATTGGACACCTTAGTTAGTAATTGTTTTAAAAAATGTGGAAGAGGTACTATACCAAACTCCAGAATGTACTGATGGGCTTCATCCACATATCTTATAAGCTGCTGAAGGAAACTATAGGCAAAGCGTTTCTCAATGGAAGGTGTGTCTAATTCCAGGTCCTTAAGTCCTCTGTAAAAAGAAGTGAGAAGGATCAAGAAAGAGCAAAGGGGAGAAGAGACAAAAAGAGATTTTAAAATGGCTGGTCACATGTAAACTGTGGCCTGTCAATAGAGTTGTCTAATTGAGCCTGGTACCTCATCCCCACAGTTTGTCCTATATTCTTATTAAATGCTTTCTTACCTATATCTCTGTGTAATATCACTCACTACTCCCTGTGTATGTGTGTGCTGCAAGGAATAAGTGCCAGCTAGTGGCAAGAGCAGCGTGAGTGGATACTGGGCCAGCAACTGGAGTCAGGCTTGGAGTGTAGGTGCTCCCAGGTCTGTGTGAATGAAGGTCTCAAGCATCAGTAAGTCGCAGAGGCCATAGATTTTGGGAACATCTCTATGGGTCCTACAGACCTTGAGCCCAGAGTGGCAGCTTCTGCAGGGGACTGGCATAAGTGCATTTGTTACTAGTACCTGGAGTCACAGTCAGGGGCAAAATGCAGTGTCTGCAACAGCAGCAACTGGAAGTGACAGATGCCTGCCACTGAGGTGGGAATGCTGTGCTCCAAAACAATGCAGCTAATGTGGAGGAGCAGTGTCAGTAAGACAAGTGGGGGCTTCTGCACCAGCAGCTGGAGTGGGACAGTGGGTCACAAGCCATGTGACTGAGTGCCACATGCTTGGTAGGGGGCAAGTATTTCTATCTTCCCTAAACCCAGTCTGCACGCAGGTGCAGAGACTGGAATGGTCACTGTCAAAGAAAGCCTGTAAAGAAATGTGTGCAAGTCATATATGGCAGAAAGTAGTGGTGCGCAGACCAAATTAAAACATTAATCAGGCCCTTGTTTGTTTAAACAACACAGCTGTCACAGATGCAGCGAGTACATTGAGTTTGATCTCATAAAAAGGCCTGCATTTGACCAGCACACGAGGATATAGATGCAGCAGGAACTATTTACTAGACGATGGGTGTATCCAAGTTAATGGTTATCTTACCATCCCTCTTAGCCTTCCACTCCTAAAAAAAAACCCAAAAGCCACTTTTTACTTGTGTTTAACAGAAATAAAAAGCGTTAGTGGAAAAGGAATATAGTCCTGACTACAGCTGAGGAGTCATTTGTCATTTTGACAGGGGATAAGAAAAGAAACCTTTGCTGTCTGACATTCTTCTTTGTACATCCTACTCCATTGATGGGAAGGAAACTGAATTATTCCAGATACCCTGTAAGATTTTAGCAAAATTAATAGAGTAACAGTGGGAGTCTAGAAACAGGCTGAATTTAATTTGTGTTAGAAAAGAATGGAAGTAAGCAGCATTTAAGTAGATGTGCTGGGCTAATTAATTCACAATGATTACCTCAATTGATCTCTGCGACTGTTTCATTCACTTACTAATGTTCAAGTCATGCAAATCTCAAATATGCTTTCAGCCTTTCCTAGTGATTCACATTTCCTAAGCCATGCTGATGAGGGAGAAACCTCCAAATTAATTAAAATTTTATTCATGCTGTATTTAGGAGTTAAATATGCCATATTAAAATGAATTAAGCATGTTATTCTGCAGACTATTCACTATTATATTTACACTGTGGATTGCTTGAAAAATTATTTAAAAATTTAACTTTTCACTTTTAAAACATTTTAATAATGCTGCAAATAATGGGTAGTATGTTTTAGAAATAAAACTGTCTTACCAAAGCAATTGCCTAGAAATTCCTTTAGAGAAGTATATGTTCTTGACCTGTAATGAAGACTTAACAATTCTATCACTTATAGAAAACTAACAAGTTTACTAACATTTGGATGTATGGAGACACATCAGAAAGAAAAAGCAGGCTGTAGTGTTGAGAGGGAAGGCAGAAGACATGCAGAGATTCTTGAGAACTCTGCTCATGCCTTCCAAAAACCCTGCTACTAATTCTGTAATTCAGTTCTTCCTTAGAATGCACTGTATGAAGGAGCTCATCTTATTCCTAGGTACTGAAACCTAAAAATGATCATAGAGTTTTGTTTTGATAGGAAAAAAAACCAACCAAACCAAGCAACAACAACAAAGAAACCAAAAAACAAACAAAAGCAAAACCAAACAAACCCACAAAAAAACTCATAACCAACCAAACCAAACCACAAAACAAACGAAAAAGACCACTACTGAGGACTCTCAGAAACTTTCTGTGACATTGATACAGAACAGAGAATTACCTGGAGACAACATATCCATTAATCTGTAAAAATTTCAGAATATCCTGTGCTTTTTCTCTGTCCTTGGCTTTTTCTTTGGCTGTGAGTGTATCATAAGGAACAAGAAGAGGATGGTTGCCTCCTCCTACTATGAAGAATCAAGAGAATTAAAAATTAGTTAAGGAGTTGTCTATTGACATGACAAATCCCAGTATGTAACAGCATTGTCACAATAATACATAGCACATTACAGTAAAATCTAGTCTAAAACAACAACATATTTGTCTATTTCTTTACACAAACCTTAAAAAATACCCAGATGGAAATTTTAGATATGGTTACATAGTTCTAAAACATTTGCTACAAATACCAGCCAAATACGCTGAACTGATTGCAAAAACCCTTAAAGAAAAAAGTGCTTAACTGTTACAAACATGTATTATAACTACAACTTTATTTAACAAAATTGACTATATTTCAATAAATAACACATAACTTCCTAAGAAAACCAATATATAAACACATATAGAAGCATACATGAAGTCCTGCTTTTAAACATTCTAATGACAGGGTTCATCAAATTTAGCAGGATATACACATATCTAAAAATATATGAAAGTGATACAGTTCTAATTTATAGCAATAACTTAAATACAGAAAGTTAGAGTAGATCATTCAAACATGGTTCATACAACTTTTCAGCATGATCAAAAGAATGCTGCAAAACCAGAGGTAAAATAACTTCACTTTATTGCTTACAAATATCTGATGTATTAATATCTCCCTGACTGTAGACACTTAATTTGGAAGGAAAATAATGCTGCTATTAATAATATAAATCTCTGCATAAAAAGCAACATTCTTAGGATTTCAGCTTCTAAAATCACCATAACAGAACACAATAAATTCCTATGACAATTGCTTCAAAACCCAATGAAATTTTAAGGGTAATGATCAGATTTATCTCTGAAAAAATAATAAATGAAGTCTCTAATGATAATAATAACAATAATAATAATAATAATAACAATAACATTTTTAAAAAGGAACAAATTCCCTCTAGAAAATATTTGAGACATATCCCTGGATGATTTTTTTAAAGCTACATATTTTGAAATTTCCCATTAGTTCTGGCTGAATCCACTTAAGTACATGCAAAATGGTAACCTAGTGAGCAAGTCTGATGGTGGATTGGGTATTTTTGTTTAGTCTGGATTTGTTTTAGAAAGTACAGTCTGTAATATTGGGATGACTGGATTTTACTCTATTATCACAAGCATGATATAATTCTACTGCAGGACAGCTGAAGACAGATATGCAAAAAATGCAAGTAAGTTCACATTATTGTTCTGTTCTTTACACAGGAATAAAAAAATATTTCCATATTCGCACATGAGTATATTAGAGGAAAGCTCTTACACTTTTGAGGGCCAGGTTTTGCTCAGATGACAAATTTATCTACTTTTCAGACAAGAACACTCTCCATCAGAAGCCTCTCCTTCAATCACTAGAGCCACCTCAAGCCTTCTCATACTGCACAACACAACAAACACTATACAGCATTCTCATTGAAGTGTTTCTCACAGGCAAAAATCTGCTTTCAAAACTGAAATGCAGTTGATCCATTGAAATATCTCATCTTTCTGTAGCCTACAATTTCCCAAACTTGGCCCATTCTGTGGCTACTTATCCTGAAGAACTCTTTATAGAAAACGAATAAAAGACAAACTATACTAAAGGGAAATATAATTAAATGCATGGAAATGCATTTGTTTATCAAAAGGATTTTCAGCTAGAACTTTACTTTTTTATAAAATCTTAACTGCAATTCCTCTTCTGGAAGTTTACAGCTTGTAAAAACCCAAGCATTGAAGAAACAATAAAAAGAAATACAAACAAAGTTTGGTGCATAGAATATACAATTAGACACCTTCAGAAAAGGTAAAAGCCCTAGCTTCAGTCATTTGCAAGTGAGAACTTGCTGTTTTCTCCACGTGCAAATATAGTGTTATCTGCAAAAAACAAAGTCAGCTTTAACACAAAGAAATTTTTTTAACACAAAGGAAAAACAGTAAGTTACACAACACATGAAAAAACTTTTCATTTAGGTAAGCAGAGATTATGAAGCACATGCAAATTTTATATGGAATCAAGTATCTGCTCTAGGTTTGTCCACTTCTCAATTCAATACATGATATGTGCAGTACTTATTAAACACCTGTTAGATCTACCTGCCATAAAAGAAGCAATAAAAATGAAATCATAATCCATCGGGAAATAGTCTGAAAGATTAATTCTAGAAGGAAAATGTATTAGTGTGGCTTAAATTTATTTACAACCTATGACTTCCCTTCTCTTGATATATTTGAATTGGTAAACTACTTGAACAAGGACAGTTGTACTTGGTACTATAACAGCTTTCAGGCACTAAAAATCACAATTAAGAATAGATAACTTCATTGTTTCTTCCTTGTAAATTTAAATTTGCTGTTCCTTTTATTTCTTTTTAATATTTTCTCAAATGCATAACCTGAAGTAGTCACAGAAAACTTAAAATACTATAAATACCTATAGTTAATATTACCTTTTGCTTCAAGCTCCATTTTCTTTTTCTTTGCCCATATGTTATGGTAGTTTTCAGCCATCATCTCAGCCATAGCCTTAGGAAAATGGAGAGTTTAGTGTTACAAAGGTTAACTCTCAAGGACAATTTTCTGTTGATATTAAATAACAAGTTTTGTTCTCTGGGAAGTTTAATATAATTACACTGTAATGGTTCCCTGGAAACAAGTTTTTATTGAAAAAATATTATATAGAATTTGGGTAGAATCAGCATAGGTATAAGAGTTAGGAACCTCTTGCTGAAGAAAGGACTGTTAATACAGAAAACAATGAACTACAAAGAGAATAGTCTGGAAAGACTACTGGAGTGTCAGATGGGAAACTTGATTCTCAAAACAAGGCCAAAAAGAAACCTCTGAAGGCCTTGGAAAGAGAAATAAAGGACAGCAAGCCAGAGGATTGAATGAACATTGTTATTGCTGGCTGTGGCAGACTAATTATGAACCCATTGATATATCTTCTGTGCTCATTTGTGTGACCACATTTAAAAGCACCAACCGCTTTAGAGAATAAAATAGTCTATATATTCTTCCTCTAAAACAAACTCTTTCAGACTGGCAAGCTAGAAGCTAGACCCCAAACCGAGCAAAACAGACAGGCCCTCCAGTGTCTAGCTAGTAGGATCTATTTCAACATGAAGCAACTTTTTAAACCAACCTCGACTGTCCTCCTGGCTGTATACTCTCTATTGTACAGAGTGGTGGAATTTTCTGCTGATTTCACTTTACATTTCTTTCATTAACCTAGAGAAATTGTCTCATCTTCAGTAAGGATTCTGAGTAATGAGTATTTATCAATACTGATTTATTTGTGAGAATACTCATGAATTTGGAAACTTTTCAGACATATTTTATTTGTCCGTAAGACAATTTGTTTCATAAACTTTTTTCCAGTGAATACATTATGACACATCTCTCTTCTGTATGGTAGATGCCTTCTATCATGCACACTCTCATCCCAGTGTTTTGATAATCCCAATTTGGACCTTGGAAGAATGAAGTGTAGTCTGTGTTTTCTTCCCCTGGAAAGCAGGTTGCTATGAAGATGTTCTCAGAGCAAGACCTAGCTACTCATGGAGCCAAGATGAGACCAGGTGACTTAAGACCAAAATTAGATGTATTTTGCAGACTAAAAGTTTTAGACATGGTCATGATTCTTGCTAGCTTACCCTGAACTCCAATTTGAAAGACATTAAACATTCTTAAAAACGTTCCAACTTACATATAGTTAATTTTTAAAACTCAGATCTCATTACTACAGAACATGTTTGAATATTTCCTCGATGTCTGTATTGGGACAATCAATAGCTGAAATGCATTTAAAATTGTTTAGTTTTAAAATAACAGATTCTGAAGATGGTTTCAAAGAAGACCCCTCTTCATAGGGCAAATGAATCATAAAGTCAACAAGCGCTGCCGTATAGCTAAGGGCTACAAAGGAAATAAAAGTAATGACAAGTGTTAGAGGGTATAGCATAAAAAATAAGCAAAGGACTAGAAAAAGTTCTTAATGCCCATTGTCAGAGGTTGGGGAATTGTCTTGGAATTTTCTCCCATCAATGTCACCAGGTAACAAATAGGCGGACCATTAAGGCCATCAGCTCCTTTGTGAAAGACAAAAGAAGTAGGTTTGGGTGGGGACGGGGAAGAGGGGAGCCGAGCCGGCCGAAGGGGAAGGGAAACAGTCTCATCTCTCTCTCTCGTCCGGCGAGGAGGAAAGGAGAGGCTGCTCTCTGGGCTTTGAGGGCTGCAACCGGAGGAAGACTCAGCTGTGTCCTGTTCTCGTTCTCCGAGTGGGGGTGAGCTTTAATTTGACTTTTTTTTT
>VZRZ01007597.1:294858-335321 GCA_013398175.1 Climacteris rufus
GCTTCTCCGGTGAGCTGCCTGAGGCTGACCTGACCCTGCATCACAGCACCACCTGCAGCCGTTCGGGAGTCACCGCAACCGCCCTGCCCAGCGGAGTTCAGCGGCACCTCCTGCTGTTTGTTTTTCTTTCTATCGTGACTACACCAATTAGCGGGAAAGTTATTTTTATTAATTCCTAGTTCTATTTATGGTTATTATTGTTGTTATTACTTGTTCATAAATATTAGTAAAGAACTGTAATTCCTTTTCCCGTATCTTTGCCTGAGAGCCCTTGATTTCAAAATTAAATAATTCGGAGGGAGGGGAAAAAATCACGTTCTCTGTCTTAAGGGAGGGTTCAACCTCTCTTAACAGACACCTGTCTTTCAAAACCGAGACACCCGTTCTTTGTAATTTGTGACAGGATGATTACTTTTGTCTGGGTTTGGTTTACTGCATCATAATACTATGAGGATGTTCACCTCATGAATTGTTTCCCGAGCATTAAACAAACTCTGCAAATTCTTTCAGCTGTACTGAGTTTATACAAACATTAAATGTCATCATTGTAAGAAGTCTTTGTCATCAGACATATATTAAAATAATAGTGTAATGATAGAAGCAGTTATTCAATTATCAATTTTATGAACTCATTGGAATGATCAGCAGTCTACTGACAGTTAATGGGCAGAAAATTCTTGTGACACTAGTCAGCAATCTAAAACTACTAGAAATATAAAACTGAAAACTGCAAGACAGAAATCAAGAAGAGGAAATCCAATGCAAGAATTTGATCAGAGGCACAGTAGAGTATATGCTGCACAGTTAGTCAATTAATTTACTACTACTTCTTGTTTCCTGCACTATGGCAAATCTCAGTATCTCAAACTTAACCCAGTGTTTCAGGAGTCTGTTGTAGTCAGCTTTGAACACTGTGTTACCATCACTAGACTGGTACAAACACTCATGCTAACTAATTTATAACTATTTAGTGTATGCCTACATTATATTGCAATTATACTCTCAGGAAATTAGTAGACTATAACTAGCACCATATTCCATCAAACACCATGAAAAAAAAAATCTTAACTATTGACAGACACATCATTGATCAACTCAAACATATTGGTCCAAATCACAGCAACCTACTGATAGATCTGTCAAAATCCTACCCCAAATTCCTTCATTCACTATTTTTGCAATAGTTAATGTAACAATGGTTCCTGATTCTTATTCCTTCAGTTTAGAGAAAAAAGAGCATTGACAAAACGTTTTGGAAATATGGCAGAGAAATGAATGAGAAACAGAAAAAAAATCAATGCTGCTAGCTACTCTAAACAGGATTCTCTTCAAAACAACAAATGTTCACAGAGTGAGGAAAATCAATCCAGGACTAAAGAAAATATTGAAGATTTTCAATATGAATCATGCTTTGTAAGCAGCAGAAGATCAAAGAGCAGTCATGAAAAAGCCCAAAAAAACCCACCAAAATCAAAGCATATCAAAAAAGTTTATATTTGATACCAAATTGTTGGTGTTTCTGACTTACATGTAAGTCTCTGGAGAGGGTGACATTGCTCATATCAATTGCTCGAGGAGTGTAACCATGGGCTGTATCTACAGAGATCTGAATGACAAATGTGCAAAACAGTGGAGTTATGCAAGCATTTAACATGAAGAAGCCAACATTAGCAAGATACTGAAAGTAATGAAGAAACTTCAGGAAAAAGTCACTTGTAGATCTCTAGAGAGCAAAAGGATCCAGTGTGGCCTGGATGAAAATACATCAGGGGTGGCAAACTTCAGTGAGAATTAGGTGAAGGTAAGTAGAGTTTATTCCCAAAGACAGACAGCCATCAGACACAAATCCCTCTCATTTAAATACAATGTCACTTGAACTCATTTAAGGTTTGATCTTATTGCAAATAAGAATAAAGTTATTATTAAATCTCTACATTTTCTAGAGTTGTTTTTTTTTTCCTCAGGCAAAATCTCAGATAATCTTGTTTAAGGTGAATTAGGCAAAAATCAAACTTTGAGTTTAGCTTTTCAATCCTGTTTCTATATTTAAGACTAGAACTTACTAAGTACTCATCTTTTACCTTCTGTCCCTCCTCCCCACTCAGAAAATATCTTTTTTTCATGATTTCTTTTTTTGGTTTGCTCATTACATGGACAAAAATGCTCAAAGAAGGATAAAAAGTGATGAAGGTTCCCTGCATGATAAGCCACTGACACACAAAGTGTAACTAGAAAAGGGCCATTGATAGGCTTTCCTCTATGGATGCTGCAGCAGCAGATCTATGTCCCCCACATGTACCTTGAAAAAGGTACAGGTCTACCACATGTTGCTTTAAAAAGAACAGTGTCCAGGCTTTTGTTCCTATGTGTGATATTATTTTCATATGCATGCATATGAGCATATAGAGCCCTAAAATTTCAAAGGCTTTCTTTCAAAAGGCAGTTATTATTAATAGAGAACAACGCAAAGGATGTACAAGCAGCACACAGTAAATCAATACTGAGAAAGTACTGTTTTCTAAAGCAAATATTATGCATGAACATGAAATTAGTGATTAAATACATTTAGAATTTCTCAGCTGAACACACAAAAATGCTATTTTGTCTATGTGTGTGACAACAGCACAACATATTTTAAAGACAGGATGAGTATTACATGATAGTGTACTCTGAACGACAGAAATACTTTAGGTTTCAGTAATTCTTCTAGGAAAGTTACACAAATTCATTATAGTCAGGGAAGACAGTAAGCCTAGCTGGAAAGTCAGTTTTCATACGTTGATATAATTTGAATCTCAGCTGTAAAGCTATGCATTCTAATGAGATCCCTATGCTTAAAGCATATACAAGTATCTCTACCAATATAGTCTCTGGGGCTGGTATTACAGACATCAAAAATTCAGGAAATTTGGAAGTCAGTAATTTTGGAAGGCAATTATAGTGTGAAAACTATAATGTGTAGTTTAACTGAAGCACTAAATCAAATCACTTGAAATACACTAGTGTCTATATAGGGTGGAAAGACAGGTTCAACTGTTCATTTTCAAAGGCATATCACCAGTCAAACACATACATAGTGCAGAGCTGAGTGGGGAGAAGAGGGCAAGATTTTTCCCCTCCATTTTACATTCCCTGTTTGTTCGCCCTCCATGTGTCAATGAGATTTTCTTGCCTCCCCAGTTTAATCTCAAAGTATGTGAAGCTCTAAGAGAATTTAGTGCCACTACTTCTCCATTATATCATTAGAGTGTTTTAATTGAAGTAGTTCATTTAAAAAGAATTAATAATTTTGGCTGTGTACAGATGTAAACTTTATGAATTAACACTGAAGTTTGTATTAAGCTTCCTTGAAAAAAGGAAATAAAAACCAATTTTATATGTACCTTTATTTATTTCTTTATGTATTTAAAGATATCATAGCCACCAAATTCCAAAAAATTAGAGACTAAAATCATATTAATAGTCGCTATTAATATGTAATGAGCAACCGTTGAAAATAAGTCTCCTAAATACCACCATTAACTTTAAATCAAGTGAACAAACACATTCACATTTCAGTTTTGTCTAGGGTTTTTTGAAAAGTTTGTAAACATATTACTTTGGAACAGGGAAATAAAGTTCCATCTTCAGTGAACAGAAATTCAAAACAATCTTCATTATTGCACAATCACCTGTGAAAAATACTTTCACATATTTTTATGCTACAGGTTTATATCATCACTTGTAAAATCGAAGACCAGAGAGCAAATTTTGTGTGGCTGTCTTTAAATAAGGTTTTAGAAAAATGGCTCACCTGACTCGTTTGAGATATGCGACGTGTCCGATTATACAGTGCCATGGAATCTCCCTCCCGTGTTCTTTCAATTCGCCACCCCCATGCCAGCATAGTTTTTAGTGATTCTTTGATCGGCCATCGATAAATTTCTTTCTCCTGAAAGCATGTACATCCAATAATTGTTTATTATGTAGCTGTACACAGCAAAAAATAACTATTGGACTTTTTTCCTGGTTATACTGAGATGCAAAAAAATGTACTGAATTCAACCCTTATGGCCCAGGGTTACTGAAATGATGCAAATAAATGATATACAATATTACAAAGTTTATTTATCATTTCTGAGGTGGGCAGAGGAATTCTAGCCCCGCAGAAAGCTGATGATCTCAGCGAGAACTGTGTTAAGAGCCTTCTCAGACATTAAATCAAAGGTGGAGCAGTAATTATAAGGAATAACACAGTATTTTGTCTGTTACATGAAACAAAAAAACCATAATCACAAAATCATAAAAAAGTCTGTTTTGGAATGCACCTCTGGACATCATCTGCCTCTAACTTCTGTTGATATCAGATAAGTTATCCAGTTGAGCTATCAAGATTAGCTTATCTAGGGCTTGCTATGTCATGCCCTCAGTACGCAGGTGATTTCACCACTTTTTTGGGCAAGCTATTCCAATAAGCTTGGGATTTAAGCTGTCAGGATAAGAAGGATTTCCGGAAAGCATTTCTGCTGAAGAAGCTTACACCCATTCCCTCTTGTCCTATCACTGTGTACACCTGTGAAGAGAATATATCCATCTTCTCTATAAGTAATGCTTAGGTACCAGAAAACCAAGATCATATCTCCAGCAGCTTTCTCTTCTTTAAGCTGAACAAACCCAGTTCCTTTAGCAATGTTTCATTTGTATCGAGTTCTCCACATGTATAATCATCGTTGTGGCTTTCTGCTGGAGACCAGACAAAGCCTAAACCTAGGTCCTCACTGAGCAAGCAGGCATTCATGTATGACCTTACTGTAAAAATATACTGGCAATATCACACTTCTGTTTCACCATAAGCTATGCCATGCAGATGCAGCTATGTGAGAAAATAGGCTGAGTGGCCTATTTAGTATACAATAAAACCTTACTATATCTCTTCAGGATTTTGAGGAAGGCAACAATCACACATTAGCTGACAAAATCTAAATATTTCTTTTTTTAATTATGTAAACACAAGGCAATCTTTTCAGTGATATTTCAACCACTCTGGATCAAGAATGAATATACTCCTTACCTTTTCAGATAGTAACTTATATTGTTTCATTAAAGGTTGCACTTTTGCAGATTCAGAAAATGTTTCACCATAGGTCCATCCATTGGCAAACTGAAAACAGCAATAAGAAAGGACAAAATGAAGAAAAGCAAAAAATTATGAAAAATCCTATTTTTATTGGTAGAAATTAGCTGAAAAATGCTTTCACATGCCTGTTATCTTAAGGTTTCCTTTCTACTATGTTCTCAACATTTTCTCAACCAACACTTACATTACCTACAAATTAAGACATGAATCATGTAGTGTGCCATCTTTTCACAAATTAATTATTACCCAAAGCTATCATATCAACACATTTTTCTTTTAAAGATTTATATAGAGCACAAAACTGTGCTACAGCTGAGGAACTATTCTTAACCCTGGACAAACAAAATGCACAAAGGAATAAAAATGCTAAAGATCTTTTGGTTAAAAAAAAAGAAATTTCATGTCTGTTAAACAATTAGCAAGTATATTTACTCAACAGTCAGCAATAAAAATAATGAAATTATGAGACACTATTTAAATACTCATATGCACTTAGAGAACTTTCCCCCAAATACATTTCAAGAAAATCGTATGCTTATATCTTACCTACATACCAGCTTGCACCATTTTAAAAAATAGTAACATTCAGAGTAAAATATTTTAAAAATGAAATGGGTATGAGTAAAAAAAATCTGATATCACTTTAACAGGAATATAGATTTTACCTTTTCCATTGACCATTTGTCATGAGCATGTTCTGCATATTTGTTAATGAAATATTCTAGCTTTTCAGGGATTGTAATGCTGAAAGCGAAAAGAAAATTAGCATTATAGTACACAGGCTAAAACTGAATGCTTTTGTTGTGAAGAAAACGTCAAAATAGATGATAAATAATACATACACCCATTCAACACATCTCACTGTGCTCTTCCTCCTCATATACAATTTGCTCCAGTTAAATCAATAAAGAAATTTGAATTATTTCATGGGCACTGAATGACAACCACAGCTTTTGTAAGAATTTTACTTCTTAGAAACATGTGCAGGGAAAAATCAACAATGACATTAAGCTTTGGTGCTTTTTGTTTATTTTGTTTATGAGCATTAAGTATCTTAGTGTTAAAGATATCACTATACCTATAGTTTCCAAAATACAGCAGTAAATTATTGCACATGTCCATTATAAACTGAGCTAACAGTCCTTTCTGAAATACATTATCAATTTTACATATTCCTACAAATAGTAGTATATGTTTGAAGTGTTCCAATTTATGACAACTCAAATATTATATGAGAAAGGCTTTATTTTATAACACACTGATGAGCATTAAAAAGCTTTAAATCCCTATTAAAATAAAAAAAACCCCACACAAATTAATACCCTAGCCCTTCAAAAGGTGTACAAGACAGTGCGGAAGTCAAGGTTTCTGAAGCAGCAAAGAAAAATAAGTGATTCTTAATCTTCAAGCAAGCACTAGAGACAGAATCTTCTTACAAAAATAATTTATCAAATATCAGTAGTTTACTTCATCTGCATTCCTACAAATGAAAGGGAGTATCAGATTTTGGTCACTGATTAAATAGCAGTAACTTCCCTCCTAACATAAATATTTGGGTAGCAGAAGTGTTAGAGTGCCATCTACTGCAGAGCAGAAGACTGGATTTTCAGAAGACTGGAAATTTTCAGTCACAAGGTGGAAAAAAGCAGAAACGTAAAACAAAATTAAGTCAGTAACAGTTTGCAAGAGCCTAACACACACACAAAGGTCAGAAAATATTAATCCAGCACTGTCATCAGGTTTTTTTAATGTTTGAAAGATTGTATTTCAATGGGAACTCTCTTAAGCTGTAATACTTCAAATAATTTCAGAAATGCAATAAATTGACAAGTACAATAATATCCTATTATCTATACTTTCACACAAATAGGTCCCGTACTAGTAAGCAATGTAAAGCAGGATCTGCATGTTAAAAGACTGTAGGATTATTTGGAAGTTACACTTATAGCAGTAGTGCTGACTTCCTCTTGAAACATCACAGAACTGTTGATTCCTATGGCAATGAAGTGACCTATAATTTGTGTAATATTAAGTAATAATAGTAAGCAAGAATTTTCTGGATTCTTCAAATGTATTCAGGCTATCTACAATTTTTATTTGAAATTACACCAGATAAAGTATTATTCAATTATTTAGATTATAATATAATATCCTTACTACCTTTTGTTAAATGTTCATGTATTTTAAATACCTCTAAGAAAAATAAATTTTAATGCTCACAGATGTCCTTTCTATACTCCAGACTGGATTATGGCTTTTACTACCATATTTCAATCTGCATACATGTACAAGCATGCTGTAACAAAGGTGTTAAATGCTGAGTGTTCATACAGACAGAAAGCTCACAGAGGAAGTGAAGCAAATGTTTTACAAGAGGAATTTTTCAAGATACACTGCATAGCCACACTTCTGTAAGACTATTCTATACAAAGGGAAATGGCACACTGGCTGCAGTCAAAAATCAGGGCAGAAAGTTTCCATTCTGATATGTGCTTTGTCTGGCTAATATACTTATAAAAGCAGGGTCAGAGTCTGATTGTCTACAGAGAATGAAGACTGTTCTGCCCAATTCCCAACTGTTCATAGTAAAAGAGATTATATGAATGCATGATCAAACAATTTTCTGTAGGTACACTGTCATTCACACAAACTGGAATTAGTGTCTTGACACATGTTAATAATGACAGGGATGATGTAGGCTAGTCTACTTTTTCAACTCTTAAGAACATTTTTTTGCAGCAGACATGCAAAGATAATTGGACAGTTCTATCTCCAGGGTAAAAATGCATTAAAAATATTCTAAGTTGACCAAGAAATTAGTTATGTAACTTGCTAGTTATTGCTTTACATGATTTAAAATAAATACAAAAATAAAAATATGAACTTAAGTTCTCCATTTTATCTAGAAAGTAAGCATTCAGAAGAGAAGCTGTCAGTTCACAACATACCCAACAATAGACTCCGTCCCTCTTTTCCATGTTCATGATCAAAAAACCCTACTTGCAATGAAATAATTCCTTACTTTGAGGTATCAACAGGTTGAGGATTAAAGTTCCCATCTGAATCCATTGAAGACTGTTTTTCCATCATATTGACATAATTTGATTCCATATAATCTGGAGGTAAGGCCCCTGCAACTGCACTCAGACAAGGCAAAGCCAGTTTGAACAGTTCTTGTTCATACTTCTGTGAAACACACAAGGGATAGAAATGAGTAGTGAATGGGAGCTTCCAACATCACTGCTGAAACTTATGCAGCTATGGATGAAACCAAGCAGCCAGAGAATGGCTTTCTTACTCACTGTGAAACGGAACTTTTGTTCTGAAAATAAAGAAAACTGACTGTCCAAAGCATAAAGCTAGGAACTTGCTTAAGTAAATGGGAAAAATGTTGACTTCACTGGTAGAGACACTAAATATTTTCCAGATGCCTGGGAAGGCAACACAGCACAGGAATATGCACAGCATTCCTTAGTACTTAGATTTGAAATTAAACTCATGAAATTTTAAGCAAGTTGAATGAACAGAATGAACAATAAATACATACCAAGGTGTATTATTAAATTTTTTTCCAATATAGAATTGATTCAAGGGTATGAAACTACAACTAGTAAACAGAGAAGTGTACAGATCTGTACAGATACATCTCAAGATTACTGCTTTAGTGATATTATTATTTTAATGAGCAGATAAAATAGTATACGTACATTAAAGTAGAAGTTGTAAGAAGAAGATTTAAATTTACCAAAGCTTATAATTTTTTCCTTCAAAGTGGATGACAGAATGTTGATAAAAGCTGGGTAAAATTTATAGATTAAACAAAAAATATTACACAGTAGGGATTCAACAATAATAGATGGATACCAAAATTACTTACTTTTTGAGATAAAGCATCAAAAATACCCCAAAACAACTTTCTGGATAAATGAAGTTCTTCTTCCGAGGCAGCACCAAAGTTACCCCATCCACTTGGCAAACAATAATACTTCCAGCATCTTTCATAATGATTTGTCAGCAACTAAAACATAACATATTTTGAAAGCAAATATAAATATAAGTATTGAGGTTCTTCCATTCTGGCACTCAAACATTACACAGATGTTACCAGAAAAATTTCTATACTTTTATCATTAAGCCATGTTCTATATGTATTTTTTAAATCACTGGTGCATATACACCCAGAATGAGCAGTTTTTCATCTTTGTTTCAGTACCAGTCACAGCCAATAGAGAGCTTTCCCTTTTTTAGGAGGATTCCCTTTTTTCCAGTCTGAACAAAGGTGAAGATGAAAAAATGCAGACATTCATAACACAAATGAGCACAAATAAAGACAGGAATTTTAAAAAAAGTCTGATGTGTAGAAGTAAGGATTTTAATAGCCAAAAATATATCCTTGATACTCCACTGTTCTTTTATATTTTTAATAGAACAGGAAAAAAAACCCCCACAATTATACATGTAGTATATTTGTATATCTTCAGATTTAAATAATCTGTTAATATCTATTTACTTTTAAAAATTGCTGGATGATTAAAGAAAAAAGGCAGAAAAGAACTTATATACATACAGGATGTAAAAAGACAGACATTTTATCATTTATGTAGAACCACAGGAGTCTCAGAAATATGGACTCTAAGAGTCAAACATGCATTTGGAAATATTTTTTAAAACTATATTTTATTACACAGAAGCCAGACAAGCTTGCTTTTGGACTACATGTGGATACTAATATAGATGAAGATGTCTTTAAACCTAGTCAAGACAGTAAAGGTAGGTTTAGACTTAGAAATCCTTGATGAAACACTGAATATTAATTAAAAGGAAATATAAACAAGGCAGCCCTATTCCAAAAAGTTTGCACTATACGGAATACAGAAAAAGCATCACAGATTTGAATTCACATGCTGCTTAAAAACTGAGGCAATTTTTAACTGTAGAAACTAGTAAATGTATTTACAGTAGGTAGCACTGTATTCTGATTAGCCTTCATTATTTTCTCCTCTCTTCCCATTCAAAATTACATTTTCAGATGCCAGATTAACTTATAGCTGGCTCTTTAGATTACTATATCTGATTTTCCAGCACAAATCCATAAGGAATACACACAATAATACAATATTTCAAATCAGAAACACATTAGCAGATATGGGTAGGAGTCCCTTGTTAAATCACTGGGAATCAGTTTACTGTCAGTGAAACTTTAAAAGTTATACGTCTATCTTCAGATAAAGAGTTCACTTTCCAAAGAAATTCCTATTAGTCTTTTGGGTGTCAATGGGCAAAATCATTTGCCCATACTAACACCATGGTTCTCTTCAGATTTGTATTCTTGCAAAGTCTGACTTGCCAAAATGATCCAACTATTATTTCCTTACTGTTCAGTTCAGCAACAAGGCAAACTCACGGCAGTCATGACTCTCAGTATCATAAAATCTGATTTTTTAGATGAACAGATGTCAAGGAGCTGGGATTGTTTCTTCCCCCCTCCCCCCCCCCCCAAAAAAAAAAAAAAAAGCCCTAAAAGACTATAGTCCTACAGGAAGTGCCAAGTTACTGTTTGGTCTTAGCAACGAATAAAGTGTCACCACACACTAGAAAGGTCTCCTTTGGGGCAGTATACTAAATTATCAACTGCTTTTCTCACACATGGACACTGACGAATGGCTGCTCCAGCTTCTTTAGTTCTATTGAGGATTTCTTGGGGACCATAACCAAATTATAAAGTCTTTGGCAGGATTTCAGCAGGACTCAGTGGCAGGTCCTGGCTTTGAGACTAATGATTTAAATTCCTCTTCTTAGGTCAGAGATCCTCATATGCTTTTAAAGCATAAGAATACAATAAATAAGAAAAGATTAAATACCTCATCAGTAGGCAAGGTGAGAAACCACATGTTTATTAAAACTGATGTTTATATATGAGAAATCTTTAAGGAATGTGTCATCTCAAAGGAAAAAAAACAACTCATTTTTCTTATGCATTAGGAATCAGAATCAAAAGACACAGATAAACTTCTGGGAGCCGGAAACAAAATGGAACATTACTAAACATGTATTGCTTAGATTTCCAGGCACCAACAACAGAAAGAGTCCTTTTTCCAAGAGCAAGGAAAACTAACGCAGAGGACGAAAGTACTGGTACATACAGACTGTAAATTGCTACGATTTGTGCACTGGATTCTGCCCCCTGCCCCCAAGGTTTTTTCTATTTTGTTTTCACATGGGCTGAAATAAACAGGAAATAATTAAAGGAGAAGCAAACATTAGACCCAGACTTCACAATTCCATATGGATGCATGTAAATTAGTCTGAATTTCTCCCAAAGCAACAACTTGTCCTTAAAAACTATGGTTATTGCAGAGTGGAGATAACATAACACAGATTACAGAGAATCTTCTCCATGCAAGTTTTTTCCTGTTGCATTTTGCTATAAAGAACGCTGTTGAATATTAATATTTACTTTTACCTTGAGAGGCATCTTTGCATGTTCATTTAAAAGAGGAACATCAAATACTAATCTCCTCAGCAAATGCTGCATCATGGAAGGCCGCAACTGCCTAAAAGCAGACAAACCATTTCAAAAGGGTGTACCAGCAGAGTTTCATGTAAATAATTAATAAATACATTAAAGCAACATATCAGTTCTATGCCGTTAAGATTCCTCAAATTCACAAAGTAATAATATTTTACTTGTGGCACTAGGGCACTAGGGATCCAGACGAAAGCGAACAAGTGCATACTAAGAAAATATTCTGAACAAGCTGCAAACCAAATAAATGCTTCAAAAAGCCAAGAAGATATCTGATCTATAGACAGAGAAAAGCAGGAAAAAATACTGAATTTTGATAACGTGGATCACCATGCCCATGAGAAGAGGATATAACCTTAATTTCTTGTAATATATCTCAACGGCTCTTAAAGTATCTTAGAAACTAATACAGACATAAGTGCACTATATCTTTAGATGTGCTAAACAAGACACACAGCAACCAACTGGAGGACAGAAGAAATAGTTATAATATGTATGTTAGAATGGCATGAACATTCAAGCTTTCCAGGTAAATAGTAAAATCTGGTCCATTTTATTGGTTCCTATCAAGGTAATAAATATATTAAATGGTCATATCAAATATCATCAAGTGAAATATTTTAAATAAATGCTATTTAGTACTTTTCTACAGTATTATACATGTCTATAATTTCTGAGTACATTTCCACACTATACAAAAAAAAAAAGAAATCATGGTGAAATATTAAAAAAAAACCAAAAAAAACCCTCTGGTGAACTGAAAGCCTAAATGCTAACTTTACTTAGAACTAGAATTCATATTTTCCTAGTCAACTTCCCATAATTGAACCTGTAAGGCTTATAAAAACTCTGATAATAATCAACTGCAGACACACAGACATTGGTTAGGATTTCAAATGGAACACACCATAAATAAAGCTCTGCACAGAATTGTGTAAGTTACTGAACATCAAGTACAAATCTGTGCAGTCAGAAGTATTTAAATGGCAATTCAGTGTATTTATAATTCCACAGTTCCAGAGCTTGGTCTTTTTGTAGTACATTCTCTTAGTTAATCATCAAGGTTTTAATTTAAAAGATTTGGTAGTAGCAGAATAACTGAGGACTGAATATTAATGACTGGTGATTAATAAAACTGCAAATTGAATACAGTATATTAAACATTATGACAATGCTCTGACAGGGAAAAAAATTAATTATGTTACTGGTGGCATAGTTCTGCATTCCTGTATTATAAATATCACAGGTTACCTTATCACTTAGCATTCCTGTACAGCCAGGAGTATTTTCTTACCCACAGATAGACAGCAAACACTCTTCAATAGAATCTCGCTGAGCTTTGGTAAGAGAGCATCCCTTTGAGAGTCTGTACACAGTGTGTAATAAGGAATCGATGAGGGAAGCATGGTGCTCCGTGCCAGCAAAAAGAGGAGCACATCTGGTCAAGAGAGGCAAGACTGCAGTGCAAAGGTATCGATTCAGAGCCAAAGCCATATCCGTAGCACTCAAAGCAGCCTATAAATTAAATGGGACATAAATTAGACATATCTCATCAGTGTTGTTACAAATGAAAATAAATTGTTGGTTTTGTTTTATAGTTATAAAGAGGGAAATTTCCAAAATACACAAATGAAGATTTGATATCTACTGGAAGCTAGATGCCTAACTTCTTCTCCTGCTTCTGAAGTCTCATAGACGGCTTTCATTTTCTTTTCAGTGAACTAAAACAAAAACAGTAAATGTGGCCATTCTAAAACAAAATAATTTTCCAGATTATGTTGAAGAATATCATAACTGCTAAACAGAACATTCCACAATCAGGTAATACAAGTCAGTATCTTTTTTTATGAACAAGGCCAAGTTCCATGTCAGTCAAAAGTCCTCACCTGCTCTTTCTTAAATACCTGGCAGAAAAGGACCTGGGGATACTGATCGACAGCTTAACGTGAACCTGTGTCCAGGTGGCCAAGATCGACGGCATCTTGGCTTGTATTAGCAATCCTGAGGCCAGCAGGACAGTGATCATCCCCCTGTACTCAGCACTGGTGAGGCTGCACCTCCAATCTCCAATTTTGGATCCCTCACTACAAGAAGGACATTGAGGCACTGGAGCATATCCAGAGGAGGGCAATGGAGCTGGTGAAGGGTCTGGAGCACAAGTCTTGTGAGGAGCATTTGAGGGAGCTGGGGTTGTTCTGTCTGGAGAAAAGGAGGCTCGGGGGGACCTTGTCATTCTCTACAACTGTCTGAAAGGAGGCTGTAGTGATGTGGGTGTCAGTCTCTTCTCCCAACTTAATGAGACAGAACAAGAAGAAATGGCCTCAAGTTGCACCAGGGGAGGTTTAGATTCGATAGAAGGAAAAATTTCTTCACATAAAGGGTTGTCAAGCATTGGAACAGGCTGCCCAGGTAAGTAGTGGAGTCAGAATTCTTGGAAGTGTTCAAAAAACATAAATATGTTCAAAAAAGTGGATATGGCACTTAAAGATAAGGTTTAATAGTGAACGTGATGGAGGTGCTGCTAGGTTGACAGAGTGACTTCATGATCTTAGAAGTCTTTTCCAACTTTAACAGTTGTATGATTCTATGATCCTAAATAACAACATAATTGTTTTCAGAAAAAAATGTTGACATAAAAGGTCAAATAGGAAAACCAAATTTGATATCTTAGCCCTCATAATAGCTCTCTAAATCTATGCTTTCTGGATTGCAACAGGTAAAAAAATTAGATGGAAATAAGACTCACAGAAAAAAAAAAAAGGCAGCAATATTGAGGAGGAACTAAAATAGAAATGTAGTAATTTTCTAAATAACAGTGTAGGTGTCCCTAGCAAATGCACAGAGATTAAGACTTTCTGTCTATCTCTGGAAACAGGCTCTCAGTCACATGCTTCATTGGCAGCTCATTTGATTTTGATTCCATAACACAAGCTCAGAAAGTCTCCTGGGGAAAGGCATTGCACCTTTTATAGATATGGGTATCAGTGTGGGCTATCATAAAGTGAGTATGACTCTGGATGATGCATCTTCAAGTATTATCAAAGCTCAGCAGCAGCACACACAGTTCATGCAGCATTTGAGAAATGCAGAGGATGTTAAGACATAAAAAAAATTTTTTTTTTTGAGGGATGAAAAATGCTGTAGGTGTTCAATAAGATAATGAAACCAAAATAAAAACAGACTTAAAATCTTACCGTATCTAATGAGGCAGCCGCACGAAGGTCTGGCAGAAAGCCAACTTCAAGAAGATGTAAAAGAAAATCCTGGTCCTCAATTCCATAGACCCTGTCAAGGAACAAAACCATGGCTGCCTTGTGATCTGGGCAAAACCCCGCAGACATGTCAGGTTCCACCACAGTACCATCTAAAAGGAAGAAATAAGACTTCAGTGACAAAGGATCATCCTTCACCAGCAGACGAGGCAGTCGTGCTGCTACTTAGAGGTTTTGAGTCTCTGTTAATACCTAGGCATCTTCCCCACAGTTTTGTTACACAAAGGCAACATATATGCAGTTAAATGAAAAAGAATGCATAAGGCAAATTCTACCCACAGAGACCTCTAAGTCCCTGCACGCTTTTCTGTTCACGCTTTGTATATTAAGGGATTTTTAACAGTTAATATTTTAATATGCTAAGTACCTAAAACATAATAATTATCCTACATAACTACCTAGTTTTTAACAGAAGAAGAAAGTAAAAATTAGAAGAACTCTACATCAAAGATCCCGGAAATGCAGCTTTGGTAAGCATATCTTTAATGTATGACAAAGAATTAAGAATGTACTAAAAAGTCTTCTTTATCTCAAAAGTTTCAAAATATCTGAAAGGAATTCATTGAAGTATTTTAAAATGTTGATAATTTCATTTTGAAAAGTAAACAAACACTTCTCTATCCATGAGCTATACTCTGCTACTGAGATCTCACCTATAGATCTATCATTATTTGGAACACAAGTAACAGTGCAATAGAATGATTTCTACTGTAATTTACTGGACAGTCTTGTGTTGTGAGTGTCTAAACAATCCAGGTCGCAATTATAATGTTTTCTCTCCAGACACACTAAAAAGCAGAATGTAATCTCACTTTCCCTTTTATATAGGTGCTCACATAGCTCCCACTACTGCAATCAATTTTATATAGGCAGAAAACACAAAGAAATTAATTTGCCTATGTATGTCACACCTATAACTTCACCACAGTTGCTGGAGAACAACTCTGGTGTCTTAGTAAGATCTGCTAGAAACAATTGATAGGGTTAGAACAGCAAAAGCTAAGGATTATGCTATTCAGAAATGAGACTGCAATACCGCGTAATAGTTCTAAAACCAGAAAGCATGCATTTTAAAATTTATTTTTAAAGTTGTAATAGTTTTTCAGCACTCAATTTAAAGGGATTTATATCAGTGATTTAAGGGTACACAATTGTTAACTACAGCATGCAGAAAGATTTGTGAAACATGTATGAGATACACATGATTTCTAATTCACATAATAAATATTTGAATTTCTATAACATTTTTAAATGCTGAAAAAAGTATGAGTGTCAATAGGTTGATAAATTACAAAACACAAGAATAGGATGGGAGAAAAAATGTAGAACAATCTTACCTTTAGCTATGGTTGGCATGTGGAAAGGAATACTAATGACTCCCACTAAATCTTCCAGGGGAATTAAAGACCGTAGAATTGATCTGATTCTAATGGCTTCCCCTTTACCAGCATGAATTAACTAAGGAAAAGACAAATAAAAATTTAGCAAGATCTTCTTTTTATCTTCTATACACAAGAATAACTGCTGCCAAAATTGCATTATAATTAACAACACAAATTTCATGCAATCTGCATTAATTTGCTGTCGTTTGGATGCAAATGCACACAAAGTCTAAAAATCTAGATGTTTGCTTATTAATTGAGATTAAGCTCATTTTCAGAACAGAATATTAGATAAAACTGGTGAACAAAGCAGTAGGAAAAAAACGTAGCAGCATATGGTGTGAGGGGTGGAAGGAAAAACAAAAGCAGATTTTCAGATTATAAAAATTAATTTTCCTGTCCTAGTCAAGTAAGACACTTTCAGGTATCCCAGATGTTTCAGTTTTCTTTTTTAAAAAAGGCAGCAAGAAAGGAAGAAAACAAGACAATTTTTTTGTTCAAATAAAACAGGTTCATTCATACACTGACCTTCTTAACCCTATATATCTCTCTTCTTTCAAGTCATCAATCTCTGCACAAATCTGATACTGATCTATACTAATGTATAACAATTAGGGCACATTTCAGGGTGAAATGAGAAACTATGTATAATTAAATTTCTGAAAAATAGTAATGTATATTGAATTGTAAACAACAAATAATTTCAAATAGTTTCAAGCTCTTACAAAATAAGTGATAAGGGCTTGGTTTTTATAGTGTTTCCAATTCTTTGCATTTAATGCTTGAAATAGTGACATCTTACCTTTGAGGTCTGTCACTGTGAATTTCAGATATTTTGAGATATTGATGTGTATGTTCAAGTACAATGCTTATGCTTACATTTTAAAAGGATTCCCTATAATATTTATTTTTTATAATACTTACACTTTAATATGCAATTTAAGAAGTCTGTTTGAAATAAATATACGAAGAGTAAAACTGTAGTTTATAAAAAATAAATCACTCTATACCATTACAACAAATACAGAAATTTAAGGAATTTGATTGTCACAACAGACGGTCAGACAAAAAAAGTAAAAAAAAAACAATGTAATAATTGTTTAAAAAGAACAGCTTCTGAATAGTTTTTTCCCCTTGTAAATCAGTAGAGCACATTATGTCCACTAATACTATGTAGCCATACCACTGCTTTAATACCTGATAATATGATACTGTGAAAAAAATGAACAGCAAACCACTGATCAGAGAACTACGCCTTTACTTTCCAACGTATGGAGACACAAAACTTACATGCATTTCAGGGGCACAACGTCCTAAGAGATCAATCAAAGCAGCATAAAAGGTCATTATTGCATTTCCCATGTGAATAGTGTCATCTTCTTGTTCTTCTATTTCACTGTAATTAATTAAATGTTACAACAAATAAAAGATTTTTTTTTAAGTTTTTTACAATAGTAATAAATAAAGAAAATCTGCTCATAGGTGTAACAGCTTACACAGAGTGGTTTCTGTTAACTAATGGATTTATAGCAGACTAAGACAGAAAGTATTTTGTCCCTAGAAGATGGTAGCAACATCTGCACTGTTACCATTTATCTGTCTCATTTTGCACCAGTGGACTGACTCTTAATGGACTGACAAAGAACAAACAGAATTCTAAAGATGTCTTAATATTGAGAGAGAGTTATTTAAATTAACAGTGCAGAGGAAGCACTGTTTAGTAGAAGATAAATCTCTACCCTACACAGAATCCAAGGAAGAATCCAACTGACAATTCACATGTTAAAACAAAAAAGTCATCTCACACCTAAGATTATAAAACAAATAAACAAATATTATGACAATGTAAGCAATTTTACTGCACCTACAGGGTTTTACTAGATCCATTACTTGGGGAAGGTCCATCTCTTGTTGGATCTTCTGATATTTGTATTGCCTCCTCCATGGCAGCAAGTAAGCCATTGCCTCCTTCTCCTCTTAGAGCTGGACCAAAACATTCAGGTCGACGGATAAGCAGTCTGACTACAACATTAGCATTCTCCTCCACACTCTCTCCTACCGCACAGAACAAATATCAAAATATAAGATTATATCAAAAGGAGTCCTGAAATATAATCAGGAAAAGGCACATGGAAGAGCACAATGCATGCATCAGCAGATACTTTTAACTACAAAACAGTTTATCACAACAAAGTTACATAAACACACATACTCCTCTATTACTGCAGTAAAAGCTACGAAATAAAACGTGCTTTGATTCAAAATTAAATAGAGCCAATGAATTAAGTATATAGCAAAGGCTATCTAAAGAATAACTGAAACTATTGATTTTTAGTAAAGGCTCAAAGTCAAGTGTGAGGGTTAATGAGGGGACCAATATAATTGCTGAACACTAAAACTGGATTATCTAAATCTTAAAAAAAAACACATAGGGGTTTGGCTCTGTATCTAGTATGAATTATCACATAAAGATTTAGGACACTCTACTTCCAAAGGAGATGTGGGCATTTCAAAGACTAAAGAAGGATCTAAAAAATTTGGCATAGGCTCACAGGACCCTCTACAACTTATGAAATGGACATCTAAGTTAATGTGTGTCTTGAATAATTCTATTCTTTCTGCAAACTGTTCTTTTAATTCACAGTAACTTATCAAGTTGGCTTGTATTACTATTTAAAATTACAAACTTCTTTGAATATTAGAGGAAGTTAGAAAAATGTTTAGGCTTTTACTCTACCATTGCAAAAAACAGCAAAACGAAGAAAATCCAAATATCGCTCTCCTTCAACTGGATTCCATCCGATGTCTGGGTAGCCTTTACAAATCAACAAAGGACAACTCTGCAATCCACATCCAGCCAAGTAGCGAACCACCTAAAAGCAAGGTAAGATGAAAAAGAGATTAATTGTGAAAAAGAAGGGAAGTGCAGCTTCAAAGGGAAGCATCGTTATACATTGTCAGGATACAGTGTCTGCATTCTATCATCCCTGGCAAAACCCTTTCCTTTGGACAAATCAGAAGAGCACCCTCTTTCGTAGCCCATTTTCCCAGTCTTTTCCTACTCCTGCCATGAACTGCAAGACCTACTTATTTCAATTCCGTCATTCCTCTCTCTAGATTACTGTTTTGCTATCTGTTATGTCATTTCTCTTGCAACTCTGAGCATTACAAACTAGTCAGTTTTTCAGTATTCCCCAACTACACACTATCCATAATTGAAAATAAATCTTTTCTTCTATAGAGAATAAAAGGTCTGCTCCTTTATTTTAATAATTCATTTTCACTTGCATTTTTTTCCTTTCTTTTTTAAACACACATCAGTAACACTCCCAGTAATTCAGGACTATAGGCTCAGTAGTAATGTTTAGTTGTCCCTTTTCTTTCTGAATTGTAAGAATTGTAAGCATAGCCTTTAACCAGTTCAGACAGCTTCTTTTTGCTGACCATTTATAAGAATGGTAAGACTGAAAATGTCCTTTTAAGCACACATGGAACATCTTCCCAGTCCAAGAAAGGAACATCTACATTTATATTACTCCTGATAGATGTTTTCCTATGAAGATTATACCATCTTGAGAATCTGCAGTCTTCAAAAAGAAATTGGATATCGCAATTGCTCTGTCTTACTTTCCTTGAGAAAGATTTTTTAATGTCTGTCTTGAATCTGTCTTTCCATTACTTAACCTGCTTTTCTTATCCACTACTGACAGAGTAATTATTATTCTATTCATTCTTGCAGCAGAAATTTACATATACTACACAATTGTAATAGGTTCTTTTGACTGTTATATGCTTTAGTCTAATTAATCCACATTTCTTCAAACTTTTCTGAAACAGGCTTAAATGTTAGGGGAAAGTACAGACAGATAGAGACAGATATCTCTATGAAAATTTGTCATATATTGTAACAAATTGTCACAAAACTCCTAATAACCCCAATCGTATTATATCACCACTGCATGTCACCATCCAAAAGAACAAGAAAGATTTTAACAATGAAGTTTTGTTGGGTATGGATTCCACTACTGCAAAAGACCTGCTCTTGAAGCAATTCCTTAGGCTATAACTGTGTGTGCAATCACCATAAACTCAGTTCAACTTTTCAGACCACCAGCAGAAGGAACAAACAACCAGATTCTCAGAGTCTTCCTCTGAAAAGTATTAGAACCTCCCACCTAATGTTGGATTTTGGTTACTCCAAGAAACAAGTATCTTCTCCTCTCTACAGGGGAAAAATGTTCTTGATAAACTACCAACCTTCTCCAGATCAGGCTCCCTTAAAGCCAAAGCAAGTTCATTGTTATCCATTACAGAAGCTGCTGCAACATCTAAAGGAGTTGATCCTCGCATAGAAGGAGAGGCTGTTAAAATAACATTTAGTTTCAACACCAGTTTTATAAAACCCACAAATTCATAGGAAACTCAGTAACATTTTTTTAATAAGAAGCAACATTTTGTCACTAGTTAGCACATGATGATAAACATATAATTTATATGGGCTCAATTTATAATAAATCATCATGCACTTGCATGAAATTTGACACTGATAAGAAATCAAAATACAAAATAGACATTCAATCTAGAAACAACTTATCTTACACATTCCTGTTCTCATCATATACTTATCTCATTCCTTCCAATTCTCCTAACTGACACATCTTTGTTATGCGGAAAATATAGTAATGATTTTATATGTAGTACAACGGCATGCTACCAAGTTCATTGAAATAGAAAAAATCTCTAAGATTTAAAATATAAGATTAAAAATTATGTATTGCTTTTTGAAATGGCAGTACATATAGCATTAGAAAAATCTAATGTTTTCATACGGACACTCCAAATGCATTTGATTTGGGCACCGTCTCTTCAAAAAGGTGTTGAGTTTGTGCTTCTGTCCTACAACTTTACATTAATACACTTGTGATCATTTAAAAAAATTATTACGGTGATTCATAAATACTTATATACGGTGAATTACAAGAACTAAGTTAAATAAGGATAAATGCATCTCATCTACAACACTTCAGCCTAGAAAAGGAAAGCAAACATGTTAAGAAAGTTTCAAGGTTCATTTCTGGGCATCTAATCATGCATACCCAAGCAAATGAGTTCTGTACTTCTCCCACTGCCACAGGTGTATACGGACCAGTGTGTATACAGAAAAACGTGCAGGGGTGCAAGCTTCAGCACTGAGAGGTAAGTCTTAATGAAACACTGCCAAAACTTATTAATTACTCTCTTTGTCAAAACAGGATTATATTTTGTTCCTCAAAATGAGAAACTAATCACTAACACTCTCTGAATGTTCAGGCACATACAACAAAGTGTACTAAATTAGCTCAATTTAATGCTACTGTCAGAGAAGTTGTTTGGAGTTAGCAACACAGTTAAGGAAGATGTTTTGCATTGGAAAAAGGAGAAATTTCAATAGAGAGTGTGCAAGCAGAGGGATGAAGAAGAATAAAGAAATCAGGATAAATTTTTAAATTTTATTTTAATACTTACCAAGGCCAACGCTGCTGTTTTCCAATAAATAGCTAAGATGATCAAACATAGCTTTTTGGTTCTGCCTGCTGATGCGGCAAAAATAACACAGAAAACGACAGCAGTTTGCCACCATCTTTGGGAAAGTAATTTCCTAAGAAGTAAATAAAAATAGACTGAAGTTCAAACTCTAAGACAGGCATAAAACACACTAAAGATAGTTTATGTAAGGCCTTTTCACATACTAAGTAAGCATTACATTCATGGCACCTCTGGGAATTTAAACCTCTGTTTAGGTTTCAAACTGCAATCAACAGGACTTTCACAGCTAGTTAGTAGCATCTTAAGCCTCAAAGATCAAGGCATAACTTGAAAAACAAAATCTGGGATCACTCACAGATTCTAGATTCAAACATGAAAGAAGGTGAATTTCAGTTTCATAGAGTAATACTGACTTGTTTTTTTAATTAATTAACAGATCTCTCCTTTACAACACAGTAAGTACAGAAAGTGCTATTTACAGTTTTTTCTTTAAAGCATCTGAAATTACAATGCTAATTATACTTTCCTCTGCAATGGAAAGACAAATTCTTCTAAAAACTTAATCAACTGTTTTGCTAATGGAAATCAGTAAGAGGTTATGATCCCAGTATTTCCAGTGACAGCTCAGCACCTTAAAGGAAAAACAGCTTTGAACAGCTGCTCTTAACTCTCTGACTTCTAACAGCGAGTTGCTTTACCTTGGATTCTCCTCCACCAAGTACATTTACCATCACTTCCATGACAGTTTCATGCATGCCTAAAGCTCTCATGAGATTTGGATGTTGGTAAAATACTTTATTATTCATGATGTCTCTACAGGAAAACAAAATAAAAATATGTTATGGACCAATAGTTTACCTATTATGTTATTTGCAAAGCTAATTTACTGTGCAATTATCTCAGGGACTTTTTCTCATCAAGTTTCAACCTCTCCTGTCCATTTTTCTATGCACACTGTGGAAGAACCTGACCTTTCTTTTCCCGTATTATAGTTAGTTACTGCACTAGTTACTTCTTGATTACGTGAGTGTAGGGTGCTCTTCTATTTTCATTAGAAATTCCATTCAGATCAAAAAACTATGTTCTGACAATAGCATCATCAAAACTGCTATATTATTTTAAATTTTTAATTCAATTATTCAATATTTTTTACACCAAATCCTTTTTAGATTATTTAAACCTTAAGGCATTTGCTATCTGCCATCAAAACCAATAAAAAAAATGCTAGGGGAAAGAGAAATCCACCTATCATCTAAGTGTCAAAAACAGAAGCTGCACAAATATTATTCATGAGTTACTGTTCAGCAGAACTCTTCTCTCCTACATATTCATATTTCATCAGAACAGATTTGCATACTTAAAATCAGTCTTGAAGGTTATAATGTCAATATTTTATTTGACATGCTACATCCAATAAAAATGTCTGGTTTAAAAAGCAATTAAATTTCTAAAAGCTGTAATTAGTCTTGAAATCACATACAACCCATAAATAACTGTAAAAGCAATTAGGTCATGGGAGAAAAGGACTAGCAGGTCACCAGACAAAATACTGTTGGCAACTGCTCAGGTTTCATTGTATGTTTTATAGCAGTCTTTTTGTTATTTCATGACCTAAAACTCCTACAATCAGACAAGGAAAATTCAGCCTTCTAAAAGATGAGACATGAAGAAGACTATGTCATAATGTTGCAACAGAATGCATGTAGATACTATTAAAGTTTTTGGCCCCTAGTAACTTTTTTTCCCAAAACCTAAAATTGAACTTCATATCAGAGATGAGAGAGGCTAGGCCCTGCCTCTAAAAGCTATCTCATCTCCTTTCTGCTGTAATGCTTCAGGCTTGGAAAAAGACCTCAATGACATCAGTCTTCCAAGACATTCTAACCTCTTATTTGTCTGCAGCAGCTTTCTTTTACAGAAAGCAGTACACAAAGTCAAACTGTCACTTCAGGGACTGGCCAGCAACACTGGCCAGAAGTTTGAAAAGTAAATCCACTTTCAATGTTCTGTTTAACCGGACTGCATTATAAAATGTCACATTTAGGAAAAAAAAATCTTAGCATCTCTGAGGAAACTGAGTTTTAAAGCAGAAACGAGTAACACTTCCATTTCTCAGCTGAAAGAAAGGAATACCACTCACAGCAAAAAATCCTGGCATTTCTAAATAGGTTTTGGAGCTCAGGTTAGCCTATAAAAGGTACAAATAGCACAGCTGGGTAGCCTACAAGCTAAACAAAACTACATAAAGCCTACAAAGAAAGGTGATAGGAAGAGGCAGTGAGAACACTAGCTTAACCAGACTTTTATATGTCAGCAAAAACACTATTAAAATTAAATCAGGTAGAGAAAATCTTGGTTTTTAAAACACACTACAAAATGTTGAGGGAAATAAATGTAAAAGAACTAAACACAGAACATGACATGAAAACCAATCTAGTAATCACTCGTTTCAGACTTCATAAACTGAAGTGAAATGAAACAACTTCAATTTGTATAACAATATTTAGAAATACCAATATTTTGTGTCTCTTGACAGATGCCAGACCTTCCGTTTTGCCAAAGCATTATGTATAGATATAATTTAGATATTTGAGATTTTCAGTAAGCTAAAAAAAAAAAAAAAAGTATTTTGCACAACAAAAGCTTTGNGCATCTCTGAGGAAACTGAGTTTTAAAGCAGAAACGAGTAACACTTCCATTTCTCAGCTGAAAGAAAGGAATACCACTCACAGCAAAAAATCCTGGCATTTCTAAATAGGTTTTGGAGCTCAGGTTAGCCTATAAAAGGTACAAATAGCACAGCTGGGTAGCCTACAAGCTAAACAAAACTACATAAAGCCTACGAAGAAAGGTGATAGGAAGAGGCAGTGAGAACACTAGCTTAACCAGAAAGTATTTTGCACAACAAAAGCTTTGCATCTCTGCATTCCTGGCATTCTTTACATAATGCTACCTTCGGCTCTCATTCCTCTTGCTGACTGGAGATTTCCAACAGATCACAGCTGATATTTAATTCAATAGACATCTCTTGGAAAAATGTGAGAGAAAAAAAACCAACCTCTTTCCTACTAGAGAGTATCATGTTTGCTTTACTATTTTCTCCAATTGAACTCCTAATAGTCATGTAATTAGGAAGACTAAGACTGGGTGAACTACTTTCTGGTTCAAACACCATCGACATTTAGTGCAATGAAAAAGATGGCATTGGTACAGAGCTGGGTAGGCACAACTCGATGGGCTGACTGCTGGGGGAAATTGTATGTGTCAAGAGCCAATAGTCAGTGCATTAATAAAAAATGGATGGTATTCCTGACAGGATTCTTCACAGCCATACAATTTAAAATACAGTAACAAGATAGACTTTGCTATCATAAAATATTACATACACGTTTTTAACTTTTCTCAGAAGTCTTACAGATGTCAATTACCTCTCTGCAAAAATGATACATATAATGCTGCAGAGGTTTTTATCTTACGTCTGAAGATACTATACAACTGATAGCAGTGTCTGCATTTACACCTATATTCAGATTCAAACTCAATGTATAACCTTGGCCACAACCATACAGCAAACAACAACAAAAATCTGTAAATAAAGAGATGTTATACTCCAGTTATTTACCCTAATCCACGAATCATAAGTTTCTCCTCTTCCTTCCCCATTCTGACACTAAGCAAGGAACGGATTTGGCCAAGGGATGCCAGAAGATTGATTGTGTCTTCCACAGACACACTATTTATGGTGTAGGTCTTTGGAAGGGCTCGAACCAGGCCACCAATACCATCATACTGCCGATGTAACAACACAAACATGGCCCGCACTAACTCCGGGTCTTCTATCACTGATTCCTGGGCCCAGCGCACCATTGTGTCTGAAATCAACTGCTGAAGAGTAGCTGTGGAGAAAATAAATAAATCACAAAATTACCACTAATTGCTCATCTCCCCACTGCTAGTCTCTCAGAACCCACTATGCAATATGAATTGGAATTAATTCAATTCCTAAGAAGCACCTTCTTTGTGGTATTACTTTAGCAGACTGTCAAAGACAAATAAAAATCACACACAAGAAGCAGAAATATCTCAAAACCAAAAGCCTATATTTAAAATTAAATTTAAGAAAAGAAATCTTCTAACACAATTATGAAGACATACAAGATGCTCACAAAGCCACCAGATTTATTTCTACAGACTGCTTTCAAGATTTTTTCATTAATTCAGGTCTGAGGGCTTTTTTAGCCTATTATGAAGTAAGGCTGAAAAATTACACTGCGGAAAAAGAATAGTAGTAATAAATTTCATTGTTACCATCCAGGCACTGTATTATAGGTGTTACCATTGACAGAGAGTATAGCATTTTTTAAGAATAAAAACACTTTTAAAATAAGGAAAACGATTAAATGTACTGAAATAAGCAATAACAAGAAGGGACACAATGCTAAGTTTTCCAGGTGGGTGTTTTGGGTTTTTTTGGTGAAGAATTCTGGGAGCAGGCTACCATTTGGTTCCATTTTGGTAACTGCAATACTGCATTTCACCTACCTGTGGATCTGTTTCTTCAATACAATAGCCTTTCTACTAACATGAGAGAATCAGATTTTATACAGCTTTTAAGCTTACTACATGAAAAAATAGAAAACGGTAAGATTTATCTCAACATTCTGCACAGACCTAGCCTCTAATTATCACTGCGTCATAACTGAAATAACAGCTATAAACTGCAAAGCCAGAAGACACACTTTTAGGAGGACCAAAATTTTTCTACTTAAAGAACACTAAACTAACACTAATAACTGGCAGCTAAGAAGCCATGTCATTATAAGTACCCTGGAGAAACCTCATCCCCTAACTTTAGGAACTTACGTTAAGCAATCAGGACAAATGGCCAATCTCCCTAGGAATTCTGTGTGGTCAATGAACAAAAGCAATTCTTTTTACCAAAGACTGAACACCCGAAGTGTGTGTGCAGAAATTCATTCCTACTAGTAGGGTAGCAACATCAAAAATTAGGACATTTGAAAGTGTCACCTACCACAAAAAGGAAGAAAAAAGGTGAAAATAAAAGCAACACTGACAAATAAAAAATAAATAAAATTTAAACAGTCAGTCGGCACCAAGTACAGAACTAGGATGCCACTGGCAGTGATTGTTATAAAGATGAAAAGGCAGAAAGTATCAGAACAAAATGACAGAACAGTCACAGTCAGCAAATCTTGAATTTTTGGTTGGGTGGGGAGGCTTCAGTTAATTACAGTCTAATTGCAGAGTTTTCTTTCATATGTTAATTTTCATGCAAATGTTTTCAAGCTGCTGCAGCTGAGGAAGTTCTCACAAATCAGGACCTTGCTATAACTATTAAGCCTGCACTAATACTACAAAAAGCAAGATACATTCTGAAAAAATTCTGACTTGAGAAAGGATCAGGGGCAAAAATGCCAGTAGCAGAACTTTTTCACTACATCCCATTGGGAAACAAATCTGCCTACCATAAAAATTCCATCTGTGCCTGTTTTGAGTCAGAGCTGCAAACTTTAAGGTGCACAGATGTTTCACTAAAAATTCACCTGGTTTTGGCTGAAAATGTGTGAAGAACTTTCTGCTCTGCTTTTTTTTTTTTTTTTTGCCTTTTGGAATTAAGATACAATAAACTGATTCAATTTTGCTTACAGGATGTCTTATCATCCTCATCAACTGGCTTCTCAGCTTGCTTCTTCTTCAGATATGTAACTTTTTCCATAAGGTATAGCAGGCGACCCCTAATGGTTGAATCACTGTTGCCATCCAAAGTTCCATCTTCATCTAGTTCAATTCCTGAAATTAAAAAAAATGCACTAAGTAGTAAAAAAATAAAATTAAGCTAGTTACAGACATGTTTTTTATATTCTAGGTACAAACATAATTAATCTGAACTGGTTTTCTGCTCTGTTAGAGCTGTGAAAGAGTTTTATATGGGATATGCTTAACCAGCATTTGGAACAAGTATAGAACAGGCATATGTGCCAAGTAAGAAAGTGCAGATAAGGATCATGCAATCTTAGTAATTTAGCATATAAATTGTGTGATGCTATACATAAAATATACAATAAATATATTTCTCCCTGTATGCATTTTTGCATGCTAACACTGATGCCCATGTTTTGAACATATGTTGCTCAGAAGCATAGACACAGTCCCTACTGACTGCAGCGGGTAGAAATCATGAGTAACTCGGAACCTTTTGCGTCGGTCTCGTTTTCCTAAATGACGCGACTTCGGCCTCATCTAGACTCCAATCTGGAGGTGAGCCGGGCATCAGAACTCCCGTAGAATCTAGTCTTAGCTCACGCACAGTGGTTTAATTTATGCAGGGAAGCAAAGAGACAAGAAAGGGTTCCTTTCCGCTTATTGCCAGGAGGATTTTATTTACTGGATCATGGAGGTGTGGTAAAAGACAAAATCAAAATGGAGGTCAGAGCATTTTAAGACAGAGACAAGGGGAGGACAATCGGGAGAGCCAATCACTGTGGAGGACCACAATGATTGACAGGGGCACCGGCCAGTGAGTCGGCTGTCCGCAGCCGGCATGGGAACCAATGAGCTGTTCCCCTGGGCGGGGACAGCCACTGCCGAGCCGGCAGCTGCCGCACGGCGGGGTGGGGGGAAGAACCGGCACCGCGCTGGGGGGAAAGGATCAGCCCCCCCGGCCCGCTGGGAACAGGCCCGGTCGCAAGCCACGCCCAGAGGACCGCAACAACTGACACTATGGTTCCAATGCTACCAGTAAAGATTTTTAGGTAAAACATATCATAGAAGTGAAAGTACGAGAGTTACAATACACTTTCTAGTGATCAGTCAGAAGAAAGTAGCCGTCTTCACAATACAGTGCTCTTTCATGATATAACAAGCTATAAAAATGTAAAAAAAAAAAAAATTTAATGTGAAGCATCACAGAATCACAGAACACCGAAGTTTGGAATAAGCCTTTAGACTCTAGTCCAGCCTCCCTGCTCAAAACAAGTTCAACTAAAGCAGGTTTCCCAGAACCATGTCCAGTGACATTTTGAATATCTCCTAAAATGATGATTCCACAACCTCTCCGAGCCACCTGTTCTTGAGTTCCATCACCCTACAGTAACAAAAGAGTAGAATTTCCTGATTTTCAATTTATGTCACTAGACATCTCTGAGGAAAGTCTTACTCAGCCTTCTTAACCCACTCTGCCCAACAGGTATTTATACACATTGATACAAACCCCCTTAGAGCTACCTCTTCAAGTTAAACAACCCCAGCCCTCTCATTCTCTCCTCACTCCAAGAATTTAACTATCCTTGATAGCTCCTCCCTGGCCTCACTCCAGTATGTCCATGTCTCTCTTGTACAAAAGAGGACAGCTTTTCAGCAAAGCTACTTTCTAATTTGGTCCATACCCTGTCCTTGCTGTATGAGGTTATTCTTTCCCAGGTGGAGGACGTTATACTTCCCAACGCTGAACTTCATGGTGTTCCCATCAGCTCATTTCTCTTATTTTCAATCTTATTAATTCATGCATACTTTGTAGAGAAATTAAAAACCTTGACCTGTACCTATTACTCTAAATAAGTCCAAGTTTCAAAAGTCATTCAACTATACTCTGGATTTTTTTAATTTACAAAATATGTTCTGAAGTTAAGGGTTTGTGGGAAATTCTTTCAGTGTCTTGAATTTCATATGATGTTTCTTCATGACACTGCATCATTCTTGTCAATTTGTTGCATCTGGTTCTAGTCATCTGATTTTTTTTTTTTGTATTAGATAGTTACATTTCCTTTAAAAGTTATTTTTGCCATAGTTTGTTACAACAGAGCAATAGACACTAAATTAAACAACCATCATCAGTAAGTTCATATTTCACTCTAAATCGTATTATAAAATTGTTTGGATGGCAGTGTCCTCAACCAAACTAATTAACAGTAAAGACACTGAAATGTCTTATCAATTGGAACACAGATGGTCTGAAATTACTCAATCAATGTCTGTTTTCCTATGGTTACACTATTCCCTGAGTTCTAGTTGTACTGTTTTGCAAACTTTTAATACACTTGTCTGTCAACCAGTCCACTAAATGTGAATCCTCAAATGGTGGCCGACTAAGCAAGCAAACACTGGACTTGGGATGTGTAACCATTTTACCTACTTTGCAAAAGCCGTATTTTGAATACACAGATTAATTAATTCTGCCCTATGACAATGAACCCTCTGACCCACAAAATTAATTTTCTACTTGTACATTATGCAAATTCCTATTTTCCCCATAAGAAAGGAAAAATAACAAAAGAATTTTGTTACGTAATTTGAACAGAGGAGAAGGATGTAAAAAACCTAAATAAAAACAGAAAAATCAAAAAGATAAAGCCTCTTTTTCTTTCAAATGTTTATCCAAATTATTTATTTAATCTGCATTTCCTGTTATGAAATACAAGAAAATTACTGAAAAGCTGGAAAGCATCAAGCAATGACCCATCAAGGTGACTAGTGTCTAGACTGCTTGCCCTATAAAGAGAGGATGAAGGAACTGAGTTTGTCAGCCTGCAGAACAGCTGCTTATGAAACAAAACATACTGCATTCCCTTCTAGTTTGAAGGGAATTATAAAGATAAGAATATTTTCTTGGTTTTGACTACAAGCTAATTTTCTTTATTTGACAGTATTTATAATTAATACAGTCTAATTTACAGACTAGTCAGTTGGTGTTTCTTACATGAAATTACTTATAAAAATTGCTTCTAAAGCTAATATAATTTAAAAAGTAAGAATATTCAGTAATGAGACTTACCACAGTGTGTCATTAGGTCTTCATGGAAATCCAAGAGCTGATCACGAATTTCTTCAGGGCAAGGACAATCATTTTTATCATCTTTAAAGTTCAGCAGCATGTTAATCTGAAAGAATAAAAAGCAAAGACCAATTACACTGATCTCCATAAGGGAATACTTTCAAATCAAACGGAACTCTGCCAATACATAGAGCACAACAAGAAAGAAACTGTCCATTGTAAGCTGTACCTGCTCTTGAGGTGGGGATCGAAATTCTTTTGTTTTTCTAGCTGTCAGGGCAGCAGACATGTTCAAGGCCTGCATCACTTCATTGTACCGGAAGCGTTGATTCTCTTGAAGCTTGGCCACAAAATCATCTGAAAATGCTACAATGGCTTCTATTCGGTGTCGTACTTGGCAATCACAGAGATACTGGAGTAGATGACACATCTGTGAAAATAGTATTGTAAAAGACATGAGTTGGCAAGTTAAGAAATATCTTCTGCATGTTATGCAAGTAAGGATGGATTTCTTACAGCAACAGTTACTATCAAATAAAGTGTCTGGAATATTTAATGCTGTTATTTACTACACATAAAGCAACTTTACACCAGGAATATCTGGCATCTGCAAAAGATTAATGTGCCTCAGACATAACTAAAGTTATAAGAAAATGGGTTTACACCTTTCTTCCAGGGAATTTCTTTTCTGTTTGGATCCATAAAAACAAAAAATTCACTGTTAATGGCATTGAGAAAGCAATTATTTTTAATTAAATAATATTTGCTTGCTCTATGGTGAACAAGTTTATATTATCAGAAAGATACTGAATCTTCTCGTTTTCTGTAAGGAAATTACCTCTCTATTTAACTAAAACAATTAATTTCAAAATGCTTTATTCCTTGAAAGATAAATTACCAAGTGAAGGAAATAGGAACAACCACCATCACAACAGTATTTTTAGTTTGTGTAAATTATTTACCTGTAATTTAACAGGTTCTGGAAGTTTCATCTGAAGAAGCCCTTCCTTTGGCATTTGCTCCCCTCTGGTTTCTTCCTCTCCTTCTTCTGACTTGAGCTCATCTGAACTGAACTCCTTTCCTGAGAAATCAATTTCATCCTCCTGGCCCATTGCTTCTTTGAAAACCCGGGGTTCAATCAACTGCAAGATGTGTTTCAGATCCTCATTGTGGAAGATTCCCATAATTAGGAGGGTATAAAAGAGCTTGATGAGAGGGACAAACAGAAATTCTGTAGAACCTCCAACTGGATCTCTGACATGGAGGCTTCCCTCCTGCACAGCTTCAGTCAGCATCTCTATGGTTTTGGCCTTCAAAATTTCCAGAGGGAATTCAGGACTGAACTGAAAGCATTCACTGCTAATGCTTACAAAACTTGGAGAGGAGAACTGCATTCTTGGCCTTAATGAAGTGCTAAGTCCTATACCGGGTAGGCCATGTTTTTTGTTTTCATCAGGAAACAAAGTAATACTCTTGGTCTCATCTGTCATTGGAACGATAAATTCATTATTCATCATCAGCCTGGCAGTTGCATAGGTATTGAGATGGATGTCAATGAGTAAATCATAATATCCAGCACGTAATAACCCTGGCATGTATTTATTCTCAATAGCATAGAGCAGCTGAGATTCATCCACATGGCTACACAGAGCGTGGGCCACTCGGTTGTTGCCTAAAGCACAAACAGCTGAATATAGTCGGAGGGTATGGTAGTGAAATTTCAGCAATTCTTCTTGTTCTGTCAGCTCTAAAATATCAATCGTTCTGCAGAGAAGAAAAAACAACACAGTAAATCCCATGTCAGTGCAAAAACATCTTTTGAAGGAATTTGAAATTCTCTCTCAGGATAGCAATGGCACAGTATCAGTTCTAAGGAAGGACTTTTTCCACATTTCAGCTCTCATGTGAGAAACACTGTTAACCTAAGAAGCAAGGACTAATAACAAAGTTTAATCAGGATATTATTCAAGTCACTCCTAAATTAAAAATTTCAATTACTTTCAATGGGAAAAAAAATCCAAATTATTTACTTAACACAGAGTATTTCTTCATACTAGAAACAAGAACTGAGGTCATTGAAAACTAAGGTTTTAAAGCCAGTTGAGGTTATATAATTTAATACTGGGGTTGCAAAGTGGCAACAGACTAACCAGTTCATTTGAAGAGGGTTCAGTATTGGGGTTCTCTGTTTACAATTCCTACTTAACTTTTCAGTGACTTGTTTTTCAGTTTTTGCACTTGCAAAATGCTTGGGTAACAAGTAAATAACAAAGTCAAATTTCTTCAACTGTTTAAATTAAATTTAGGAAAATTAAAACAATAGAATATAATTACCTTGGTCACAAACCTTAAAAAATCTGTACAAAACCAGGTCTTTTCTTATTTTACAGGTTATCTTTAATAATTCAAAAAGAGAATTCGTTTCATCTTCATTCAAAATCTGCATATATTATTAACATGCTTGCAGAGAAATTCGGAGAGGTTGAAAACAAAAGGACGCAGATTTTAAAACATTGGAAATTAGGATAATTTTCAATATTAGTTAAATCAAAACACACTGTCTATATTTATATCTGTTATAAATACAGAGACGACCTCGGGCCTTTCTTGCAGAAATGGTATTACATGAGTAGCTTCATAATCACAACCCAACTCTGATACAGAACAAAACAAACATCAACCTGTTTTCTTCAGGAATATGAAGGGCCATGAACTGCAAAGGATTCAGGCACTGTATCATCCAGCCTTGACGTTCACTTATCCGAGACACATCCACCTTCAAGAAGTGGTTTGGTACTCTGCTCCAAAGCACATGAGTCAGAAATTGGACATGGAGACGCGGAGGACATTGAGAGACTGGGTTTTTGTGTTCACTTTTGAACAAGCCAGCAGATAATGGCATTACATTCTGGAAAATTCCAATGGAAGAGACAATCAATTTCATCATCTGTATCAAAAAATACACTTATTTTCAAAAAATACACTCAGCATATAATAAAGTACAGTGCAACGGGAAATTAACATTTTCAGCAGTTTTTAAAACCAGCTAGGAACAGTTAGAAGATTAGCAGCAAGACAGCATTTTCTGTATTTGGTTTTTAAAAACAACTAAATTTGAAGTAGAAACGTGAGTGGAACATGCAGTAATTTCCTTATACTCCACTTTCCTTTTACCTCTTCTGATTTCTTAGACATCCAAGTATCCAAAGCAAGGGAGCAAAATTCAGCTCAGTTTTCTTGAGTGTTCTGTTTGAATGTACTTTAAAATTATTTTAAAACCTTAATCTAATTTTCCAGCTACACCAGTCATCTGTACTCTGTTTGTGGAATTAAGGGATTTGCCTTACTGACTCCAGTGATTTTGTTTCATCATGAAAGAAGAGATTCAGAAAATTCTAATCAGTTTAAAACCTTCTTATTCAATGTACTGTATTTTAAATTCATTAGTTATTTAAAACTGAGTTAAGAATAAAATAAGCATTAGTACAAACACTTGGAATCATAAAAATGTGTGAAATACCAAGAACACATCACAGGCAACAAATGGCAAAAAATAAAAACATTATTTTATATGATTTCTTAGTCCTAAACCTGCACAAAACCAAGTATTATTTACCTTTATTCTTCCCAATTCAAACTGGAAAACATTGGGGCTTGTTGCTTGAGCAAATACAGCAGGAAACAACTTTGTACTTGGTTCAACCTATATCAAAGATGCACAAATACATAACCACTGAAGACAGCAAAACATTATTGCACATTAAAAAAAAAGACACTCAATGAGTACAGACATTTGAATTAAACCCCATAAAACTTAAATAGAAGGGGAAAATTATTGCTCTAAGACTGATGATTACTATTTCTTACAATCTTGTATTAAAGCCTCTCATGATGCAGGTTAAGGAGTCAGTTTTGCCCCTTCCCACTGGAAGATATCATCAAAAAACACTCACCTGATAGTACGTGCCTAGTTCCTTGCCATTAGCTGTGAAGGTCAGCAGGCCACTGGCAGCATCAACCAAGCAACCGATCTCCAGACCATTATTATTGCGTCCTTGTCCAGGGCTCATGCTCTCTCCTGCACACACCATGTAGCAGTTGCTGCGTTTTATACTGAGTGTCAGAAGACAAATTTATTTAAGGATGGTGTGCAAAAGTTCTGTAGCAAACTAAGAACAACTTTGTATGGCTGAAACCAACAGGGCCTTGTGGCTGAAAACAGTGGATCACATCATAACCACTGCCAAAATTCAATGAAACCTGGACATCACAACTGGAAAAAGAAAGTAAGAACTGAAGATGACAACGTATGAACAAGTTCAAATCTTTTGTAAGATCCCAAAGACAAAACTGACTTTGCAAGTTAAGGTTTTAAATTATCTAATATTAAACAGAACAGAAAGCTTCTGGCATGGGTAATAAACTGAAGTGCTGAGAGGAGCTGTTGTACCAATTTTGGCCTCAGAATTCAATATTTACAGAATCATGATTTTCAACTATATAGAAAAGCTGCGCTATTTTATTTTTTAGTGCCTATTGATTTGACTAGATCATTATTCCAAGGCTTCTTCACAAGCAAGAGAACATAACAATTAAATTTACACTTTTTTCTGCTACTGCTTTTTAAATTATTTTTTCTACATCAATCCAGTTACATTAAACGGGGTGGATTTACACTTCATAAACTGAAAGTTGCTTTTATGGGTATAAAATACAGATTTTTTCAACAAAATTGTAACCAACCTCTCATGAACCTTCCCTTTTTCATCTCCCAGTGTAACTGTGACAGTACGCACTCTGTCCAAGTCAAAGCTTGTGTCATACTGGTGAAAGTCTGATGTAATCCAGCCCACCCAGACATTAGCAGGTTCTTGACCAGGAAATATTCTCACTGAATAATAGTACTGTTAATAAAAAAATAATGTTATCAAATGTTAGTACTTGCTTTCCAGTGTATCAGTATGATTCAGAATTAATCTGTTGTTCTAAAATTTTCTGAAAATGTCATATCTTCAAAATCAGTATTGGCTTATTTAGGTGCAATTCATAAGCAAGGCAACAAAAGACTATAAACACAAATCAAAATATAGCCAACAAAATACATATGTTTAAACAAAAAAAATGGAAAAGATTAAACATGCATTTTTATATGCTTATATTGATGCCTTCTGTATCATAGCACTGTAAGCTATATTTCTACAGCAACTACAATTTTTATACCTCAGGTGACTCAGTTTCTAGTATCTAGTATCTCCTAGAAAGAGAAGAACACATCTGAAGAAGAATAATTGTTTTTCCTTAGAATATTGAAGAGTGAGTGCTTTCAGAGCTGATCTTGTCAGAGTAAGATCTACAAAACCTGCACAAAACCTCCACTGGGAATTCTATTAAATAAATGCTCCGTAAAATTAGTAGAGATGATTTCAAGTGGTCCTGAACACCGACCTACTAGTTTAATGTACTTTTTCCTACTTATTCCATTATTCTGGAACTATCCATTCTTCTTCTTTTATGTCTGGTATTAGCAACAGTAGTTTCAAAAGTGGATCAAACTAGTTTATAGGTTTTCATTTGGAAATGGTTTTAGACTGACAATTAAAAACAAACGGAACAAAGCAGTGTCAACTTCAGTAGTAGTTCAGAACTACCACAGACATTTAAACTGAAAATTGGACTGTTTCTGAAACTCTTAAAATCAAAGAAACATGTAGTTATTAAAAAACAAACAAACAAACAAACCACCCCAAACAGCCGCCAAAACACCAATCCTTATGTTACAATACCGTGGAAGTTTGCATCAAATAATCATAGTCATCCCTATCATCTGCTAGCACATCCTCAGTAAGCCGTGCAGAGTGACTTGTGCTATAATCTGGCTTTGTCCTCCTGAGCATAAATCTGCAATAAAATAAGTAAAATCAAAATCTCTTTCAAAAGCTCAATCATAAAGGCAAATTAGTCAGAAAAGAGAAAGAGACAAGCTCAGTTTTAATCATACTTAAATTAATTTTGACCTTAAACTGTATATTTAAAAGTTACTTGAGTGGTCTGCCAGACACGATTGGCATTTTCGTCTATTTTGAGAAGCAGAAGGCTGGGGGAAAAAACGTAGCAAGACTACTAACCTTTGTTTAAGACGTGAGGGCTTTTCTTGAACATAATCTTTATGATTGTTTAACTCTGGTTTTGTGGCATCTTTTTCTCTTTCTGTCCGGTCAGAAACTAGATGACCATGAGCAGTTTTCATTAGAACCTCAAAATCAGAATCAGCATCATAATCCTCCAAGTCATTTTTTGGGCCAAAAAGACCGGAGCCTGGTAACCCTCCTGCAGCTGACCTGGAGAACACCTCAGCACATTCAATGGGCATGCTTAATCGAAAAAACATGACATCTGTTTTACTGTTCTGGGAACCAAAGGACTTCTGTGTGACCTTCAGACAGGGGCAACTGTCTATGGTGCCATCAATTCTCATCACCTATGAAAAATAAAGATGAAGTTGTTTTGAAGCTGATGTTTTTTCTGCTGTGTAGATATTCAATTTATATTACTAGAATAAGCATCCATGACTTGCCAAACTCACAACAGTGTGTTGTTGACAGTCTAATGCATTGCAAGCATGTGGTGCCATTTTGCAAGGAAAAAAATACTATGAGGAGTGGATATTTTTGTTGCTCCATTGTTAAATAAAAAAAAAAAGTCACAAAGAAATTACCTTTCTCATCATAACTCTTTGCAACATAAATCCATCTCTCCCAAGAAATATATAAATCATACATGTACATACATAAGAACATAAATTGTTTCTCTAAATACCACACACCAGCTGAAAGAGAGTTATTATTTCACCATTTCAGAAGGATTTCATGGCAAACTTACAAGACATGAATTCAGTTCCATTAAGATGCACAACTGATTGGGACATAAGAGTTGACACAATTGGGTAATATTATTTAGTACAATCAAAACCAATTAGCTATGGAAAAATCAAAAAATGTGTGCATTGGAAAACATGGTATCTCTTGTTTTAAAGTGTCCAGTTTCTGGAAGCTGCTAACAAACACAGCTCTCACTGCACAAGGAGATCTTAATTAGGACACCTTGTATAATTTTCTCTCAGAATGTCATATTCACACATATGACAGGTTTCATGGAAAAAGAAATACTATCAATCAAACAGTGACATTCTTTGCAACTCTACAGAATGTAAGAAATTTGTAACGTGTAAGGTTTATCCAGAACTGGGTCAACATATCACATTAGAATCTTGTTTAGAAGTGCAAAAGTAGAAAAATAGCTCAAACATATTCAAGTGCCTAGAAACACTTTAATTTGATCACAAACCTCAATATGTTCATGATTTTGTGGCACTGGTAGAAACTGAGGCAGCCTTTTACTCAGCCAAATGGTGATGTCTCTGTTTGTATTAACAGCAAAGGGTTCATATCCTTCCTGTAAGCCACATATAGTGAAATATTTTAAAGTGCTGACATCTTTTCCAAAGTTCATTCTTCCCACTTGAGATGGGCCCAGGCTGCACACAGGTAGAAATCCTTAAAACAAGATGAAAGAACAATGGGTTGTACATCATGAACACTGGTGAACAGCTCTCTTCCATAACTGAATTAAAAATCATTCGGGGGGGGGAAAAATTCAAAAAGCAAATATTATAAAGGTAAGTAATCATCAATAGCACATCACATCTTGCATGTCACCAAGTAATGTATCTTAAATATAATTCTAAAAAGAAAAGCCCTCTAATAGTCATGAATCTTTTTACGCAACACTCAAGACTACTTCACTGAGTCTCAATTGTCTCTGCTGAGCTGCTAGAGTATCACCAATCTTACTTTAAGTCTCACTATTTTTGATATTCCTCCTAAAATGCCATCATTCATGGTATTTTGAGAGAATCTTACATTGAAAGAAATATAGTGCTTGTCCAGGCAGCTATAATAGTGAAAAAAAAAATTACAAATATGCACAAAGTGCATGTCATAGAATTTTTTAAAAAAAATAATTAATTTTAAAAATCCATAAAACTCTGGCCCCGGAAAATGAGAACTGAAAATATGATACTATAGCTTCATGAAACAAGGCACTTTGGTTTGGGGTCGTGTTTTCTATCTTACCTTTTGAATCAGCTTCACATTTGTATGCATCTTACTGTTTCACTAGCACAGGGACCATATTCATGACTTCTTTTTACAAAACTTTTTTTTTTTCTCAGTTTCAGTATCACAGTCTAAAGACCTAAGAAAATCTTTTATTCCTCCTATTTCTTTTCAACCTGCTTTTTAACTTCCACAGCTACAAACCACTTTCATTTGACCTAGTTATTAACAACATTTTCTTTTTTATCAACAAAAAACACGTAACTCTGTTCAATTATTCTGATTCACATGAGTATAACAGGTAATGAAGGAGATAAGGACAAAATACAACTTAGCTCCTCTTTTCTTTAGACTGCCCAGATAAAAGAAGAGCAGAATACCTATTCATTATATGTTTGCTCTTCAGAGACACAAGCAAACTCCAGAGCTCCATCTACATGAACGACTGCTCACTAGATAAATGATCAGCCTTCAGTACTACTTTTTGAAGATTTTCTACATATACACAAGATTGGTTATCAAGTGTATGTGTATTAGACACAATAAATTTAATGACATAACACTATTAGCCATAAGTTGAAGTCCAGATTCTTTTCTTCACAGCTCAGCTCTTAAATCACAAGGCATCAACTTCTCAGATAACAGACTGATAATTGACAACGATATATGTCAATTCTGCTAGTGCAAATTCAATGATGGACAATAATACAAGTATTTTTCAGCACTAAATGAAACAACATTGTATTTAACAACAACTAGGAAAATTATATTTCCATATAGAGATATATGCCATGATAAAACAAAGCAGCTCTAGTAGAGAAAATTTACTAGGCTCCCTGTTGAGTTAAAGGAATCTATAAGCTGTTGCAAAAGTTGCTAAGCAAAGCCAAAAATCAAAACTACATTTTCAATAACCTTACAATTTTCATCTCATCACTCAAAAAAATGGTAATTCTTCTACCTATGCATTTTCTGTGGGTTCAAAAAATCTTCAGGTACATAACTGGGTGTGATGGTTTGATAAGTTCGGGAGGTCTAGCTTTTTGGGTGTGGTAGAGGCCAAAACATGGCTCCTGTAAGGAGCTTCCAGAAGCTATCACAGCTGTCTGGTCAGGACCTATCTGTGATGGCTCCTGGAAGATTGACGTGCTGTTTTCCATAGTTGGGCCAATTAGGAAGGACAGAAACACCTCTGCGACAGTATATTTAAAAAGCAATCTCTGTAGTATGCAGGCGTGCGCCATGTAGTTATGTAGGAGTAGGTTAGGCAGAGGAGAAGGAGTACAGCAAATAACTAAGAAAAACAACTGAAACACCAGATATGAAAACTAGCAAACTCTACCAGTCTGCCAAAGAAGAGAAGCAATGGAGGAGGAGGTTCCTGCATCATCGGAACTGATACATCTTCAAAGCCTGTGGTGAGAAACTTTAATCAAACTTGGAGCGGAGACGGTGCAGGAGGGAGTGAACTCCCCCAAGAGCAGCTGTGTCTGGTGGGGACCAAGGACTTTGCTCCTGAACCAAGAAGGGAGTCAATTAAGTTAAAAGAAGCCTGGTTTTATTCCTACTCTAAGAGAGAGACCAGCCCGACGGGGGAGGATGGAGCGGAGATGGTGCAGAAGGGAGTGATCTCCTACAGAAGGGGTTTTGGTCTGATGAGGAATGGACACAGTCAGTAACTGCTTCTACTCCTAGAAGGGTTGAACTGCAGGAGTCGGTGAGGTAAAGAAGCTTTG
>VZRZ01007597.1:335373-382862 GCA_013398175.1 Climacteris rufus
AAGAGGAAACACTTGAGCATCTGAGGACTAAACTAATTAGAGAAAAACCTCCTCCCAAGGTTCCCCTTACGATCTGGGATAAGAGAAAATTTGTGAGACTGCAGGGGGGGGATGTTCCTTTGTTTTTTGCTTGCTTCTTTGACTCTGTAATAAATTCACTTTATCACTTAGAAGCATTGACCTTGTCTCAGCCTAATTTTGCTCCTCTGCCAGCATTTCTTATCATGGTTTAGTAACACAGTTCTGTTCAGAAGGGGGAAGAAACCAGTTCTAGTGGGGCCTTGGCCATTGGCCAGGGCTAAACCACTACACTGGGCTATGGAGCAAAATTTTTATTTGAAAGTATGAAATATCAAAACAAGTAGAAAGACTTTAATACTACCACACAAAAAACAACCATCTGGCACTGTCTATCACACATGGCAAAAGCATAGAACAACGATTTCCATAATGTTCCCTACTTTCAAAAATGCATAAACTTCCTGACCTGATCTGTCAAACAGTACAGTTTCTGCTCACAGAGAGCACAAGTTGACAAAATTTGGTTTGTACAGCATACTTGTTCATATCTACAGGGTTAAATTTCTCTTCTAGAAAAGCATAATAAGATGCAATTATGCTTATCGATTTTACTATCAAGATGGTATCTCATAAACAAATTCATCTGCCATAATCCCAAGTAGTTCCTCTTGTTGGTAGCACAACCTAACATGCAGCACATGAGCCTTATTAGTAGGCTGGCAGAATGCCATATCCCCTTTTCACTATTCCTAAGTAAATTAAAACTACAGGTCTGATTTACAGTAAGGCTGCATCAGAAATTGTTTTCTAAACCAAAAGGTCCCTTTCTGTAGAAACACAACATACACATGATTCACTGATAGAAGTGACCTGAAGAAAGGTCTCAGTGTTGTTAAGCAAGAGCCAGTATAAAAACCAAACTAAAGCCACCCTACAAAATAAAAACAAAAGTTCCATAAAATTAATTTATTGTGGGAATTTCATATGTATGTTTGCATACACACACTCATATTCAGTTCCCTTCCCTCCCCCTCTCCTTTTCCCCCAAAATAATTTTATATTAAATACCCATAATATTTTTAAATATAGCTCTGGAGTTATTAAAGCTGAGATCAAACAGCACATTCCCTTGAAAACAGTCTTATTTCAAAGGGCACACTCTTTTCTACAAAAATGACACTAAAGTAACTTAATGTAAATTACAAGGATATTGTGAAAACTCTGACAGGCTTGATGCTGACATTGTCTCTGACATGGTTACCAAGGCCTTCCAGGCTCCATGTCAAGCCAGGAACTACTTTAGCAGAGAGATCTGTTTCAATCTGAACCTGCATCTATAAATAAGTACTACAAAAAGTACACCCCTGTGATTTGATCAACTTGGAATAAAAGCAGGCTATGCTCAGAATTTAATGGAATTACAGTTTCTTTTAGAATCCCCTACTCCTCAGTGGGAATATACTACCTAATAACTGGAAAGCCATTAAAATTTAATGGCACCAAGATGGTTTTTTGCATATAGCACTAACAGTAAGCCAATTCATACATCCCTTTCCCTCATCATGTTATCACTGCATCTAATGAAATCTGAAGACAGTAAAGTAAAAGGCATCAGTCTAGAAAATGGATGGCAATTATGTTATTTTAATGAAATCAAAATATTTCTAATTCCTAAGGTATGGCAGAGGAAGGAAAAAAAATTCTCCCAAAGCACTCCTGAAAGTAAAATACTCTGAAATCCAGATGAAAATAAAGTGGCTGAAATTCAAAGAGGGAATTGCCTGATTAAGAGGTATGAAATTCATAGTTCCCCTGGGAATAGGGATGAGAAACCTAACAGTATCATATGGAGCTCTTACTATTCAAAATTTTAACTTTAGCTCTCAGCTACAGCTGTATTGTTTAACAGATGTATAATATACATGGCAGAATATATGTACCTATGAGAAATGAAAGCTTAAAGCTTAAAATAATTTTTTTTACATTACTGTAGTTAGAAAGTTTCAGGCAGTTAATACAATTTCTTACCCTTTTCTGTACCTATTTGCACACAAGTATATAATTAAATTTATAAACAAAAATATTTCTTTGGTATAGAATCAATCTGGCAGCTGACATACTCTCACAATCTTTGGCAATCTCCTCTGTTATGGCTTTGTAGCAAACTAACACCTGCTTGTGGATTCTGAAATGTGCACCAAGGACCCTCCAACAGGCACAAAGCTCAATCTGCTGGTTTAAAATCAAGCAAAAAATTTTGGAGAATAGATTTGCATAGGTTGACTTTATCCTGGATCAGGTGTAATTTCTCCTCCCAGTGCTAAAAAAAATCCTTGGCTAAAAGAGATGGCTTAAACTCTCTACTGCAGTTTCTCACTACATGGACAGAAATTTGGTAATATTTCAGTAGTTCACCTAGATAAAATCTGGTGTCCCTGCCCCCCATGGTGGGGGGGATGAACTAGATGTTCTTAAAAGGTCCCTTCCAAATCAAACCATTCTATGAAACATTTGATGATTCTGGTTTACTGCAGAGAGGATTAAATATTACAGGTCATGAATCTGCCACTTGAGAAACTTCCCTGAAAAACACTTAAAGAGTCTCATGACAAAAGATGGCCACAAAGGTCGCCATTAAAAAAAGCCCTTCCTCATCTTCACACCCAGCAAACTTCCTTTCCAAAGGCTTCATACTAATCATATAGAGAAAAGGACAAGAGGTACTTCCTAGGGTGGGAGGCAGAGGCAGGGAGGAGAATGGGAATATGAAAAACAAAAGAAACACTTTAAAGTGAAGTCAGAGCAAAAACTGGGCAACAGCAAGTTAACAGCATAATATATTACAGTACTTACCATCACCAACCTCAAAGTCCTTGAATGCAAGTTCTGAGCCTGAGTCATCAAGCAGGATTTCACCATTTAAGGTGAACATCATAGTGTGCTCATTCATGTCAACCATACATCCAACAACATCTCCTGCCAACCAAGAGCGGCCAAAATGCTCATTACCTTGATGCCACCGCTGTGCCTGAAGAGAATTAAAAACATTTAAAAGCATAACAGTGATAATGTATGTGTTTTTCTTGTCTTCAATGGTAGAACTAATAATTAACTTTCTCAATTAAGATGGCACTAAAATTAAGACTTCCACAGAGTATCATTTGAAAAGTGTGCCTGTGAGTACTCCAAGCTGACTCTAAATATAGAAATGCAACAATTAACTTCCTGCAAGCACCCCTCACATCAGCATTGTAAAACATTGCTAAGAGAGCTGACAGGGAAAATTCCTATTTCAACATTTTATTAACAAGTAAGAGTATGGTTTAGTTTTCTGCAGAAGTTCCATGAAAGACTTGTAATTACAATAATATGCTATCAATTACAATGCTAAATAGCTGCTTCACAAACCCTTTTCAAGCAATTTCTTTTATTTACTTTAGTACCATATAAATTCATTACTTGCAAACAAACTGTATTGTTTCATTAAGTGTAATTCTAAAAACATTTTGTGCAAAATATATTAATCTTCCTCTCATATCAGGTTTTGGAAGGAACAGAATTGTCTGTGGATGAGACAAGCACTGGGTTTCTGATAGATTCCAGAGTAGCTGGGGGCATGATTAATGATACTAATGACTGACTCTCAAGCCAAAGATGCAAAGGCCTGCTAAGGCTTTTGATGGGGTCTTGGATTGCAGTTCAAATAAATTAATGTCTATTAAGAACTACTGTAACCAAGCACAGAACAAAACAAAAGTGTTAATAACTAATTACAAATAGGTTATTAGGTATTAAAGCATGTATTTCATCACAAGCAGATGTTTATGCTCTGTATCCATCCTGAAAGTTGTACTAAAAAACTGAACTTTTCTGGACACCCTGAAGGTTAATTTTTTTTCTCCAACCAAGGAAAGAAGCCAGCAAAATCAAAGATAAAACAGCTTTGTGGACTGAGACCTAAAGGGGAAAACCTAAGATTCAGAAGGCAACTACACAGCTACTCCAGTAAAAATAGACGGCTTGAATAGTTATTTAAGACTCTTTACAAAAACAGCTTTTCAGTTCTCTTTGCAAGGCATCTTCTCATGCAACACAAGAGTGGGAAACAAATAAATTCCCACAGCATAAATAAAATACATCTTGAGAGCCTTATCTGGCTGTGAACAGCCAGGAATACTGTTGATTTCGATTACATATTTTAATAGTAATAAGGGAAATTAATTGCAATACCAGATACAAGAAATAATTTGACTATGAGTCATTAGTAGCCTTAATAACAATTAAAGTCTGGGTAGCAGTCGTACTTGTCTTCATATTGAAACTAAAAATTTCAATTAGTCATTTAATCTATTCTGATGACCATCAGTAATATAAAAGTTTGTTTTCCTATATATTTTTAATCCTAGATTTCAATTCTTTTTTTAATGCAGAATTAAATTTGAGCAAAACAGTGGTTGTATCATACTTCATTTAAACTGGAAGGATTTCCATGAAAACCTAGCTGTACTCTTTGGAAATCTTACATTTCTACAAAAGCTGTGTATCAAAGTCTGTCTCAATACTTACTGTTAATAATCTTAACCATATTTATTCCCTAATGACACTTCTTACAGAGAGAATTACAGAGTAAACTTTAAAGAAATTATTCATAGCCAATTACAGCTCTGCCAGTATTTTGAATTTGATGAAGTCACTTCGATTTTCTATTCTTCATAGATACCATAGAAACACTGTGAATCTGTGAAAAAAAAAAAAATCTAGAGAAATGTCAAACCCTGCTAATTAATTTTTCGGTGACACTGATTCTTCTTATTCTACCTAGGCCCTCAAAGACAGAGAAATATTTTCATAAAATAATGAAAAAAAGAGAAGACAATTAAGTTGAGGCAGTGATACATGGAATAATACTTCAAAATTAAAAGTTTTGCTGTCACTCATATTATTAGAGAAGAACATGTACTAACCTTAAATCCATCAAAAACAAAAGCTTCTTCATCCGAGCCAAGTTCCTGATCTGGCAGACAACCCGGCCTGGTCCAACCAACTCTCATGTCTCCTGCGGTAACTGCCTCAAACTCGAAGTACCACTTCCCAGACTTCACTGCATAAGTCTTTTCCGTGCGGAAGATCCTGAACTTTTCCATTATCCCACTGCACACATCCAGTCTCGTTGCTGCAAGGGTTAAAAAAACCAAAAATACGTAAAGTGGGGAAAAAAAAATCAATGCAGAAAGTATTGTTTTCAACTACTGACAAGAAAGATAGTGAAAGCAAAAGCAAAAGGTAAAGGAATCCCTTTGAGCACAGACTTGAAAAGAAGAGTGTGGCTGCAGAACAGCTGTATGGGGAAAGTGCCCTTGCCCATTCTGGGGAATCGGGAAAATAAAAAAAAAGGAGAACTTAGAATCTGAGTGCAGCTACAAATACATGACTCAAGGATCACTCTGATCCTGTTTCTCCAGATTAGGAAAAAAGGACCAAAAACATAGACCTTTTTCCACAAATTTGCAATGTATTAAAGCCTGTGCAGCATTTGAAATGTCAGCATTCCAGTCTAATCACCACAGTTTCTCTTCTTCCTGAGTTTGTTATAAGATCAACGTCTGCATCTACTTGCACCTGTTGCTTAGGCCACGCTAAAAACCCCTCTCTTTCTCTTCTGTTTTCTCAGACACATCAAGGTCCACATTTCCAACATCATCTAGGATAGCCTATAAAATCACATCCCTCAGAATTAGCTATCACTTCTCATGCCACCATTCCTGACTTCAGTTAGGTTGAGGTTCATTAAGTTTCCTCTCAGCAACTCAACTCTCTGACACATAATTCTTTATCAGTAAATTTTCTTCTTTGATAGTCTATACAATTAATGCCTTGAAAACATTGTTGAAGACCCTTAGTACCTCACCTATACAGATGAAACACCACAAAGCACGGTAACCAAGAAATTGTTTTCTTTTTAGATTCTAAGCAATCCCAAAAATACAGTTGCTGTGAGAAATCAGTAAGTAATAATACTAACAAAGCATAAAAACCAGCACTAAAGAATTTTGTAAAATTAATGTTTAAATAAAAATTAATGATTGGAGATGCAGAACACCACTAGAGGGCTCTAAATCCTTTAATAACAGTATTGATTTTGGCTGATGAAAGAGGATCTATACGGTATGTTTTGTACATCTCAAAAACTTGAGAGGCTCATAAACTGTAACATCTAAATCCCCAAAATGACAATAAAAATATTTTGCTGAATGCAATTCCAGTCTTTGCTCAAAATTTGTGGGACGCTGTTCTGCAGTTCCTTTCCTCTGGGAATTTTTCAACAGCATTGATCACATCTTTCAGATTCAAGGATTGCATTTGTGTTCTTTACATTTCATTAGTAACTCCATTCACAGAACCAGTTCAACAATCTCTGTATTTTAAGGAAAAAAAAAAAATAGTTTTCAGCAGTTCATTCCTAAGGAAAGGCAGGGGTACATGGTTCTCAGAGCTGTAAATTAAAAAGGGGATTAATATTCTTCAGCAGCATGTGGAAGAGACTGGAAAATAAGTGTGCTCTCTCTCCCTTTTGCCTACACCATTAGACAGCCCCTTTGTCTTCACAAGAGGCAAAAGCCTGCTATACAAGCCAATCTACCTTCTCAGAACCGAGCAGAAGCCATGCTCAATCTTTCTATGTAGTACCTCCTTCCCAAAAGTGGGAAGGGAAGAAACTAGAATTATGCGGCAGGCTTACACTCTCCAGACTAGGCATAGGCAGATTCAAGAGAGAAATCATGGCATTTGGCCACCAACACCATCTACTCCACTAAGGAGCATTGCTCTACCTATTCAGCAATCCAACCTTGTTACACTCATGGTCTCAGAAATGCCTCATATTTAAATGTAATTTAATAGTCTCACACAAAAGCTGAGGACCAGAGCATGCATATGTTTTGGAAAAGAAATTCCAAATGGCAGGTTCCCTGTGTACACTTTAGGAACAAGTTATATCTTCTGCAGAAGTGCTTTTACTGAAGGCCTGTGGCCTAAATTGGCCTAAACTTACCAGTACTATCACTACATGAAGGAAAAAAAAACAATAAAAATTAGGTTTAGACACATTTCTCAAAATTTCTACATTTTGCTGGGATTATAAGGATACTAGTTTCCATTTAGATTATTCCATATTTCTTTATCTCTAAGTGAACTTCTGAAACAGAGTTGATAGGGATTATATCTATTTATTTGTACATCTCCTGATTGCTTGTACTTTCTTAACATTTTATATTTTGCATTTATTGAGTTAAATGTTGTTTACTGTTTCTTTAAAACTTCTTTATTAGTATTTTTTTTCTTGTCTAGGATGTCTCAAACTGAAAATACTGCCCACAGTATCAATAAAACCTTCAATCTGGCAATGATGTAAGTTCAAAGAAAGCATTTGTAAAAAGTGAGTTAAAATTTATTTACAGTCTAATTCAACTTCCAAGACCTGAGAAAGTCCAGGAAACTTAAAGGTTCTAACAGACTGTCTAATTCTAGACTTGCAGGTTGACATTCACAAAAACCTGGTTTTCAGTCATTCATTTTAGAAAATTTCATTTTGTAGCTTTAAGTGTTTCAATACAAGGTTGTACACGGACTGCAGAATTCTTCATTATTTAAAGTTAAAATTTTAGGAACATAAAATTCACATCTACTGAGTTTACATATTTTTTCCTATTTTGCCTTGAAATAGCAGATACAGCATTAAATAAAAACAATTAATTAATTTCTGTCTATTGAATTAAATTGTAAATCATTGCTTTAAAATGTTAAAATGTTTCATTTTGTAATTATTCATTTAAGGCCACAAGACAACAAAAAGAAACAATAAGGAAAGTAAGAAATTAAGATCTAAGAGAAATATAAACAACAGAAAAGGGAGAAAAACACCTACTAGACTTGGAGACTGCTGTTCATAATGTTTCATTGGACCAACAAATTCAGTAGTGGAGTGGAAAATTCTAATCTTTTTTTTTTGAGAAAAAAAAACAACATTAATTACCATGATCTTGATCGGGAGCTTCCAGATTGTAACCATAGCCTAGAAGAGTGCGGACTGCTTCCCGAAGACTGTCTTTGTTTGACTTCTTTGTTCGATCATCCAAAAGAGCGTATGGTACAAGGCGAGGATTTCGTCTATTTTTCACATCCTGTGGAAGTATGAAAAATCAGTTCAATTTCAGAAACTGTTTGTCTTAAAGACAAGATTATGCCATAATAGCAGCATAAAAATTACTGTTTATGCAACTGAAATCATGGAACTGCAAAACCAGCAAGGAATCAAAGAAGTTCAGAAGTCTAGAAATTAGTAACAAGACTGAGTTCACTAAAAAAGCAAGTGACATACACAAATAAACAAAGTGATGTGGCTTATACCTGCTGTCATTTTCTGTCATATTTACCCAATAAAGTAATAATACAAAGTACAGAAACAAGGATAGGTGCAAAGAGTTTGACAGAAAAGTCAAAGGGATTATATTTCATACACTGTTTATGAAGCAGCTACCATAACAAGAAACTTGTTTCTAACTAAAGCTAAGAGACATTTCTCTATCACAAAGATACAGGTATTTGCTTAGGTTTTTTATTATTATAGCACTAAACAAGATATATGAAATTCCCAAATAATAAATATGATTTTAAAAAAAGAACAAAATACTACTAATAAAAATAATACATATATTAAACACTAATTAATAAATTATAAAATAGATAATAAACCCGTGCCTTACTATACCAATTACTTAAAACACGTATTTTTCAAAAATAAAGGGTTTTGCAAAAACATGATTTATGTGCTTCATATGTAGAGTTTTTGCAATGGATGATTAAAATATACTCTTCTCCAGCTGAAATGAATGTATTGGTAAGGTTTAATCCTTGTATTTTAGATTTATTAAGAAAACATTGATTAGGTTTTCCTCTGCTGTGTAATTATCTTATTTGTAAACAGCGTTTAACTGGATTATTAATATGACTAATATAATTTTTAGTGACTAAAAGAATTATTTTCTTCTCACATCCTAGCTGAATTCGTTGTCCATGAGAGAAATCATGCAAAGAATTATCCATGTTCTACTTAATATACATATTTATTAAAAAAATTACAGACAGGACATATAAAAAATAGTTGCTGTTTGTTCTCTTGAGTACAATACCAAAGATATTGAGAGGCTTTTATCATTGGTCAGATTTATTAAGTGCAAAAATAATGCCTATTATTTCAGAAGACAAAGTCTACAGTGAAAGTACCTTACTACTTTCATAGCATTAGTTCTAGTTTTAGGAACATATGTGGTTTTCATTCTGCCTTTGCAGGCAGAAAAGAAATAGCACATCCATTCTGACAAATACTTGCAGGCATCTTTTGTTATCCTTAAATGCTCAGATGCAAGGCTATCTGTCTCTTGCCTTGTCATAGTGCGCAAATATTAAAAGTAAAGTTATAAACCAGCGCTTGATAAAATCTGGTCCTACAAGTGATTACTCTTGGAGAAGAAATATTAAGGAACAAGCATTACCTATATGCCAAAAAGGCTAACAGAAAGATAATGTGTTGTTGAGTACTCAAATTACAAGACCATATCAGCTCTAATTACATTCAGTGGATTTTTTTTTTTAACCGCCAACACCAAGACCATTTGAGGAATCTGCTTTTCATATTTATTCCAAACTCTTAAGCTGATATCCCACTTTTTCCAATGTTTAATTTGGTAGATGTGGAAAAGGGCTGTGTCCTTCAAGCAAATATTGAAGTATTTGTTATGAGGAATTATCATTTGATATAAGCATATTCACATTAATATATAAGATGAAACACCTTGGGTTTAATTATTTGTCATGGAAAGGACTTAAAAAGAGAAATAATTTCTTCTGTAGCATTATATGTCCAACAGATATTACTAAATACTGTCTTTAAAAATATGAAACAAGTTTGAACAATAAATATGTAACTTCTCATCTATGATATACAGTTAGACTAATGCATTGGTAGTTGCCATAGCAGCCACTAACACATATTAGCATATAGGCAATCAGCTGATAGCAATGTATATCATGAAATATAGTATAAGCGCTTTTGAAATGGGTAAGCACAAAATGAGAGTAAGGGGGGAAAACAAGGAAAATGGAAATTTTATGTATGAAACATGATTTTACAGATTTTTTTTTCCCCTTGGGTCTAATTTTATTTAACATTGTGACCTTTTTCACCCATTTAAGACTGTGTGTATGTCTTTAAACTTGAATGTGAGAAGAGATTTTTATTTTAACAACTTTGTTCTTTTTTTTTCCTATTACATATCTATCTAAATTTTGAATGTGTTATTTATTGCTGAATTAAACACTGTTATTTTTACTATTCACCATAAATTTTTGTACTAATGACCTTCTGCACCTCTCTGGTTTAAGTGTAGAGAATGATCCTGTTCAGTGATTCAGCTTTGCACAGTCACAATCAAGTCAACAAGAACATTGATTAGCTAAGAGCAGTAATTTTTATTGAGTACATTTCCAATTGGTACATAGACTGAATTCTTCCTCTTCAATACAGAGAAATTATTGTAGACTCTTAAAATCAGTTTTAACATTCAGCCTAAGTTTTTAATTTTTTTGCCAGAATTTTCAAGATTTGACAGTCTAATGACTCATCAGAAGACTGTTTTGTATAGAGTTTGTCTGGCAACTGCTTGTTCACAGACAAATAGTTTGAACTGGGTAGCCCACATGGCATTTATATAATTCTTTCATTTTGAATTCAGAAATTATCATATCACCAAAAAAATAGGTGAAAAAAAGCCTATGTATTTTATTACACAGCTTTGTCTTCATTTAATGTAACAAACATCCATTAATAATTTAGAATTTATTTTACTTAAGTAAAAGAAAACATTGCAACCATAAAAAGCTGGGATGCCTGGTAGAATGTGCCCTGGATTGAATTAATAATGTTAAACTTCAGTGATATAGCACTGACCATGAAAAGTCAGTATTATTTTTCACAGTGTACACTACAGATTCTGCTACATACAGAAAATTATAGACAAACAACTATTTGAATGGGCACACATACACTTATTTGTAGGGTATAAAAGGACTTGACTCAGGCAATAATTGGTCAGCAATGGTACTAACTGCATATAGCTCTTAAAAGTAATAGAAAAGAACTGCAGAAAAAAAATATCTAAACACACACACCAAAAAACACCAACAAGCCTTTTAAAACTTCCATGACAGGTAAAGAACACTGCTGCAAAACATTGCAAAGGAAACACACAGGGAGATGAGAGATACAAAGTGTATTCTTTTGTTCAGAGAGTCTGATGTGTTGATAACTGATCTCATGCACTGGACCTACGACTGGTCTTGGAACTTGCATGGACAGACGTCATGCAACTGCAAGAGTGAAATAAGGAATGTCTCTACTGTTTACAGCAGCTTAGAAAACCATAGTCGAATTCTATAAGCAGCTCTAAAATGAGCCTATTAAGGGATACAGTGTGTGTAATAAGGTTGTGTGCTTTAGAAGTAACTCAGTAACAAAAAACAAATCCTCCTGTAAACCTCTAAAAGACATCTGAAAATAATAATACAGTTTTCTGAGTCATAAATGTGATATTGCAAACCTGTGCACTCCTGGGCCTCCTCAAAGCCCTGAGAAGTTCAGGAACAGCACAGATCACTATGCTAAAGGGAACAAAAGGACACCAGAAACATATATAAATACATGCTTATCAAAAAGAAAGACCAGAAAAGACTGAAAAATAAAAACACATACTAGCAAGAGTGCAGGAAAAAATGTGATAATAATATGATGGGAACATACATTTTGTGATTTGAAGTATTAGAGCTATACAGATACATATTCTGTGTGGTATTGAAATTATTTTGTTCTCATAACCAAGGTTGTTAAACTACAAGCACAAAACAAATGTATTTCAGCACATACCCAGTGAGGCAGATATTGTTTTCTTAGCTTCCTTTTTACCATTAGAAAACATTCATTCCACAATTGTGAATTGATTCTCCTTGCTGTCGTATCTCCACCAAGATGTAAGATCCATGTCTTGTACTATCCCAAAAATTTCCAAGAAATTGCCACAACAAATGTTACTGGCAAGCTTGCCAGCAACGCAGGTAGAAAACCAGTGAGCCACCATGAGAATACATGTGCAGCCTGTGCACTGTGAACAGGACGATTTACCTACACCACACATTTATTTCATGGCTCACTATCCAGATCTCTAGCTTTTCCACATTTATTATGGCAGCTCACGTTTAACCAGAAACCATTACAGTTTAAAGTCATTTTATGGGGGGAAAGGAAAAATACAATTCTAAACTGGTATTTACTAAAAAAGTGATTTTCCAAAACCAGAGCATTAAAACCAGAAAGCACAATAAATTCCTCACAAAGCTGCATTCTTGGCAATGTTAACAATCTAAATGTACCCAACCAAAGTGGAAGTTTTATTCCTCACCTGGAATACTAGCAGCTGAGTTCTGACCTTAGAAGTATGTGTATCCTTAGTAATATGTGTACAGCTTCTGCCATCTTCATTGAGGACCATACACATATGGAATTCCTGGCAGAATGTGCCCTGACTATAAATGGAAGAAACTAATATAACAGTATAAATCATGTAAAATGTCAAAGTGAGGTAACGTAATTAGTTTTTACAAGGACAAGATGCTGGTTTTATATCTATTTAATGAAAAAAATAAGTAATAACTTGTGATTTTTCCCACACATTCATATTTCCTCAGCCTGAATTTCCAGAACAATGCGTCTCTTGCATTGTAGCCTTAGGCAGTCTGAGACCAAGTCTTGATCAAATAATGATCTCATATACTTTCTATAAATCTAAAAAATAAGGTCCTGACTTAAAAAGACCAAACTGTCTTGCATTTTTGGGCCAAAGAGAAATTAGATTTCATACAATTGCTTGGCAATACCAACTAACTATTCTAGGACAGAAAGTGCAGGGAATCCTTGAGATGCTCTTCACACAGTGGGAGGAAAGTTTTAGGTTGCCAACTTTTATAAGCAATTGTTGAAGCTGTGAGATTTTTAATACCTTTTATTTTCTCAGTATAAATGTGGTTTCTGATTGCTAGCTTCTCTAGCCAGAACACAATGCAACATGAAGAAAAAGCAAGATAACCTTTGACCAAGCTATCTGGATATGTGACAATGCATATATGCAAAATTTGAAAGAATCTTTTGCTGTGATCTCCACAATCAGTGGGGAAACCTAGAAGTCATGTATTCAGGAAGACGGAGGGGTAGGTAATGTATTTAAATTATTTTCATTTGCTTTATGATCTCTAAACTTGACTCTTTTCACTCCTTTTCTGTCTTTTCCTTATTTATATGGCTATTGAGATTCTCCTGTATGCATAACATCACAGTTTTATGAATGTCAACAAACACCCTAAGTTCCTGGATAAGCTTGTGTGAGTTCTCAGTATTTTCCATTAGATTGTGAAGATTTAGTCACAAATACATAATTTTATACTTCAATGCTATTTTTTCATCAGCTTGTTATGAAAAATTTCTTAAAAGTAACCAAACAAAAAACTCATGTATTTATGATAGGACAATGTCAAAATCCATAGATGTTTCAAAAAAAAAAAAAAAACTCACAGCACAAATGCAGTTATTTGAATTCAGTTACAGCAAGGCTATATTGGCACTTTGCCTGGATCTAACTCCAGTATCTGTCCTCGTACATTTACCATTTCCCCAGTTCCAAGACCACCAACTGGCAGGTAATCATGTTCTCCCTTAAAGGGACATTGCCAAGTATTTTCATAGTGATTTTGTGCTTGTTTTATCACTTACCTTTGCTACTTAATATGTACTTTTAAGCAGAAATACATGTTTTTCCTACCTGTTTTTTTCCTTCTGCTCCTTTTATGAAGCAATAAGCTACTGTGAGTCTGTACTACTAAAAAATACTTACTTGTTTCTGATCAGTGTTATCACAGCTGTCAGGACAGTTCTAGGAACAGGATTTATTAGCTAACTTGTGCTGCCTCTACTGGCTGGCTGGCTGGCTCTGCAGCAGCAGAACAAAAATACTGTATACAGTCATGCACAAAATGCAGCTGTTACACCTTGTTAAGAAAAAATCCTGACAAGCAGTGGTGGATTTAGAAGAAGAAAAAAATCTGGAAGTTGGAAGACATTTTCCCCAACAGTTTTAAAGAAAAAAATTACTAATCCATGAACTACTTGACAGTATCCCTTTAATTTTTTCATTTTATATAATCCCAAAATTATGAAGCATTCATACAGAATAGACCTACTAGATTATTTAATTCATCCTATAGCCACAGGACAATTGCTGTTCATAACATATATCCCAGTGATTAGTTCATCTACCTTCAAAAATCTGTAAGCTTCTTTCCCTTAGGAAACTATTTTATAGCTCTGCAAGATCTGTTCGTAGTATTACACAGCATAACACCATGTCACTTTATTCCAGTACTGTAACATGTCACAGTAATATGATGGGATGACAAAATGTAGCCCATGAAATAAACCCACTGGAGTCAAGCAGAAGCACGTAGCAGTGTGGACAATAGCTAGCAGCCTGCCATGTGATATGTATGTCAGCTAAATGAGAAGCATCTCTGCACTGCACCCAGAAAGGAGCACCTTGCTATTCCGCCCTTTTCTTATGGATTTTAATAAATGGTTTTTGTTATCTACACATTGTAAACACGCCTGAAACTCAGCTGTCAGACTTTTCTCCAGAAGAAAAATATTAACTATTTGTAAAGAGAAAAATTGTGGAATTAAGAGGAAAGCAATAGCAACATGCAAAGCATGGCCGCTTCTGCACTATGGGTGGGAAAGTCTCAAGGACATCATCTACCTGTTTATCTATACGTGAGACTGCTGTAACTTGTCTACCAAGAATAGGGGAGTAAAGTGTACTGCTGATCTCGTAAATCTGCTTCCTGAAGGTAATGAATATTTCTGAGCTCTTGTCCATCTTTAACAATCATACTCTGCTGAAAGACTGTTCGCTGCAGCATTGCACTACATTCTCAATAACAGTGCTTAACTCGGCACACAAAAGTCTTCAGTCAGTTTGAATGAACCAGACACAAAAAACCCTCAGAAAATTTGGATGTTTAAAGCATAAGCACTCAGTACTGCAAAACCCTAATTAAGAGGCTTTCCAATGCCAAATGTGTTCAGCTTCATAGGCACTTAAGACTTTTATTGTAAATTCTCCTGGCCCCTCTCTGCTTTCCCATAACTGTCTTTGTCTTGATATGGAAGAACAGTTCAATGTTTATCATATATATATATATATAAGCCCAGTCAAGATTTAGAGCAGAAGCATTTGTCTAAGATTCCTTCAGAGCACAACCTGGCAGTGAAAATCAGAGCTTGATTCACACCGACAGCTTCAAATATTTCCAAAAACTTAACTAGGGGCTATCATTCCAAGAACCTTTTTATACAAAAACGTGTCCTCAGCCATCAGAATGGATTTAGATACCTAAATCCTATTTGTCCAGTCATATCTTTGAGGCTATGTGGTCAATCTGTTAAAAAAACTCTTGGAAAATAGGTAATATACCATTTAGTAATTACAAGACTAAGGGGTTTGAAACTATACTTCTATAGATATAGACTATAAATTTTAATAAGGCAGCATAGATTTAATTTTCATGTTAAACTTTCTCATCCAGTGAGCAGGGCATTTATTAGGAAGGGAGCCTAGGCAAGGCCAGAGTTCCAAGGCCATGAGTTCCAAGAGTTTCCCTCAGGAAAGAATTTCAGGAGCCAGTAGATAAAATAGAGAGACCTGTTCAGTGAGTAGGTCAGAGTTCTGTTTTTCCCTCTGCTCACTCCCTGTGAGCCTCCAAAATGTCTCCTCACAGGGCCACAACATTTTAGGTTCAACAGTAAGTTTAGTCTTCCCCTAGGCACAGCACTGAGAACAGACTTCACAATTCATAAAAGCCAGACTTCACAATTCTTCTGACATTAAGCTGAAGTGTTTAATTTTAGGTTATATCCCATACCGGATTTGTCTGATCAATGTTTTCTAGGTTTGTTTGTTTTTTTTTTTTTTAACCCAGGTTGTAGCCTGAAGCAACTACACTGCCTTTTAGGAACCATAAAAATAGTAATGATTTATGAGCATCAGATCACACCTCTTCAAATGCAGAACCTTCTATATCATGAGGCACACCAAAACATACATAAAGACAGTGTGTAATAAACATATTGCATAGATGTAAAGGAGAAATTTTTTTTCATTTTCACACACTCCCACTAAATCTTTTACTTATCATTCCCAAACAAGTAACACTGGGAAAGTCTTTAACATCATCATTTAACTGACTTTCCTACTTAATACCTCACTAATTCAGAAAATGTGTAATTTAGCTGCAAATTCACTCTGATAAATGTGGCAAAGTTATCGGTGAGTTTTTTCAAAGATACGCAGATACAAAGGTAGATTAAATTGTCTTCAAGATCTAAGAAAATTTATTTACTACATTTGAGTCATGAGATTAAATTTTCCCAGTGCTATTTAGAAACATAATTAGCTAAGAGATGCATGTGATTCCAGAAACTTCTTAACTTCATCTTAACCAATAAATTCTCTTGCAAAATTAAATTTAATTTTAGGCTACATCAAGTTCCTATCAAAGTTAAAACTATTTCCCAACTTTCATCCATTTCAAATCTCCCAATTGGCAAGGTCCTGTATTGAAAATGATTGACTTCTGGAAGAATAAAAAATACAGGAGGCGTGGTGTAAATTATTGAGTGCATTCTTTCACATATCAGAAATATTTCTTTCGAGCATTTCATTCTAGAACTGAATTGTGCACTGCCTCCATAAATACAGGATTGAAATAGTGAGTTCAAAATGAATTAATCCTCTCCCCCTACTTGACAACAGAAAATCATCACTTCCAACACTCATCATGATTCATATTCCATCAGAAATGTTAGCAACACTTCAAAGGGCCACCTTCTCTTACTTAAAGATGCAGCATTATGGGAAAATTTAATCCTGTGGTAAGCAGGGGATTTGCACCAACACTGAATTATCCTCAGTATTTTTCCAGGAGAAAATATTACATATATTCCAGTCTTCAAACAGAAGAACTGGCTCGCTGTCTGCCTAGACCCAAATACAGAACATAGATTCCTTACATATCTCACAAAGTAACGCAATTACAGCTTTATAGTAAGTTACTATAATGAGCAATGTTGAAATGCATATACGCAGCATCTATTTTTTCACATAAGCATACTTGCATGTGATGAAGTGGTTAATTTATTATGTATAAAACTAGATTACTTTATTATCTTATACAAAAGTTTTGCAAATATAATGAATTTTGGTCCTGTAGAAAAACAAAATTCGACATGTGTAGCACTGAAATGTATAACACAAATTTTTGTCAAAAACAAAACCACTGTAGGAAAAAAATGGTACCTACAAAAGAGTTGTTTCTCATTTTTACAAAAATAATGCTTTTATGCTCAGTGCAAAACCATGAAAATTCTTTTTTTTCCCAAGGTGTGGATTTTTCTAAAATTTCACTGTGATATGCTACCACACATTTACTAACAGAAGTGAAGAGACCTTTCAGTACATAAATTTCACAATCAACCACAAAAAGAATAGAAAATAAGACCCTTAAGGGAAAACTGATATAATACCTGTCTCGAAAAATACTAAATTAGGCTCACTGTATACCAAATTGACTGGTTTGGAGGTTTTTTCAAAGAAACCAGAGAACCTGAGTTTTGCTTTTACTAATCCACCATGCTTTATTCTTACTCCCCTCCCTTGTAACACATTGTGATAAGCACCAAATAACTTTCCTTTTCACCAAAACAAAACAACTAAAGTAGGACTGGAACTTTGAGCCTTACTTAACTATTATCAGTTAAATATTACTCCTGCCAGAAATATAACATATTAGCAAAGTTAGTACTAGAAGTTTACATTCTGATTTTCCTGGATAAACAAAATTATTCAATTCTCAGAACTGCAAACATCTATAAATGATTCCCCAAGTGAAAGTCAATGTTTATGTTTCCTAAAATACTAGAGCACATTAGCTTCCTGCATGCAATTTTCTCACCCTGAGACCTAGATAGCATACAAGAATATTCCACCAAGTTTTTTAATACTGCTTGTAAATGAGTGTTATACTGCTATTTTGCAGGATTGCTTTAATTATGTATTTTTCTTTTCTTTGACTGACAAACTTTCATCCATTCGCTGTTTCTTCCTGATTGTGTATCACCATTATTTCCATTTAACTGAGAAATAGCTCCATAGATAAGTGTTGTTTCAAGTGTCTGAAGTTTGCACATACCTGCTGGATACCGTATGTCCAGCCTTGCCTTATCCGGTCCCTTGCCCACACATTGTGAGCATTCTCTGCTAGTTTATCCACCATAGCTTCTTGAGAGGGGGTCAGTTTGATAAAACTCAGATCCATGGGTGCTGGCTTATACCCACTCAATAACTGATAGCTGTTGAAAAAAACAAGAACTTGCAGTCACTTTTCAGCGAGAAAAAAATTAATAGAAACCACAAAGGAAATAACATCTATGCAACATACATAATATCTATGCAACATATCTATATAAATATGATAGACATCTTTGAATATAAAGAATAACAATGTACATTTGATTATTGATTTGTATTTTATTTTGATTCTATTACCAGCTAATTGCATCTTGCTGGGATGACCTAACTAGTAATGAAAGCTATCCAAAATGGTTGGAACTAAAAATGTTTTTAAAGTGTTTTAGTAGTTCCACATCTTCAAAAGGAATAGATTTTTATGCTGTTTATCTAAATGCCTGTATCAACACTATTACTGCTGCCTCTGAGCAGTTCACAATACTTATCAAATTCTATCTACTTCCTACTGAAACAAGAAAATGTATTCTTCCTATGACATAGAGGGATGTTAAGAGACAGAGAAGGTCAAATGGTTTACTCAAGACCAGTTATGAAATCCACCTAATAAAATTCTGTGTTCATAACATTTCAAACCTTAACTATCCTTCAAATTGTAAGAGCACACTTTTAAAATTTAAGCATGACTTCAGAAAAAAATGGAAGTTTCCTCACTTTTTTTAGTGCTCCTAAGAATGCTAGTTTTATGAAGTTGTTCCCTTCCAATTAATTATAGTAATCTCCTAGTTTACTTAAAAGCAAACCTTCAATACAGGACATAAAACATCCGGTCATGGATGCAGCACAGCAGGCCTTACTAAATTTACAATGAAAACCCACGACACTATGTGGCACCAGCAGGGTGGTGGACATGGCCCCCCTTACATCAGCTGATGAGGGAATGTACAAAGAGAAAGAGGAGCAGGAAGAGAAGTGGGGGGGAAGACAAGCAGGGGTTGTACAGGGTGTCTATGACCACAGGGCAGCCTCCATGACCTGACACAGTTGGTTCCAGCTGGCCCCAAAAGGCATCCGCCGCTGTCCAAGGCTGAGTCCCTCAGCCATGCTGGAGAGGCCTCTGAAAAAATATTTTTAAGAAAAGGCAAAATGCTGCACTGGCAGAGAGGATTGAGGGGGGGGAATGTGTGAAAAACAGGCTGCAGATAGCAAGGCTGGGGCTGAAGCGGGGGAATGGAGGCTCTCCAGGTGTCAGAGCTGGGGCTGCCCTTTGGCCCCAGGAAAAAAAGGGCTGGAGCTGGTGGATGTACCCTGAATATCTCTGAGTATGGACCTCATGATCTTAAAGGTCTTTTCCAACCTATACGATTTGATGATTCTGTTTTTCCTCCAGCATACAAAGTATTATTTTGGTCAAAACAAAGGGAGCCTGTGGAAAATATACAACATTTTCTCACTGAAATTATACACCCTGGAGTGTTTAAAGAATGGCTAATTTACATAATTGTCTAATTATTTTCTAAACAGTTTTGTCATTTTCTTGTGTTTTCTTTGTTTGTACTGACAAAGAAGAATCCAAAAAATGAAAGAGTATTTAATTCTCATTTATACTCTAAAATATTCAAATACTTTACAAATCTTAATTAAATTTCTTCTGTGACAACTATTTTAAAACATACTTAAACAAATTATTGGTTGAAAACAATAATTCAAAACAATGACCTATTTAAGAGGGATTATCGTCTATAAATATGAGGTTGGGTCTTCCTTCAAAATTACCATAGTAAATAGAAAAAGTTTAAGTTTGAAAACAACAATTCAAGAACATCATTCCAAAATCAGCCATTCATATAGTTCCCAATTTGCAGGTTTCTATTACAGAACTAAGCAAGCCCACACTGGAGTTAACTGTCCTCATGGTTACCTCTCCTCAGGTAGCTGTGAAGTTGTTTTAGGGAGATGAGTAAAACAAGACAGTAACGGAAACATATTGAATTAGCACATTTCTGAGGTTGGCAAGTACTGTGTTCCTTCCTGCCATGCTCCCCTGCACAGGCATTACGACGTGCATATAAAAGCTGTGACAGCCACAGCTTTTTCAATATAGAGGCGGGGTCAAAGAACCAGTGTGCTCAAAGCATACTATGCATACAAATTCATATTGGAGAATTCTCTTTAGCTGCAGACTGATGTTATCAGTTGAAATAAGCCGATAAAATCCTAGGTTCTTCCCTGTCATCTGCTCATCAGTATCTTACTGATCTTATCCTGCTCAGTGTATCTGTTTGACTTAAAATAACTTTTTTTCTTAAAAAGTGGGTGGATTTAACTGTTTCACCAGCACATTATCACTATTATATCTATCTGCCATTGATTTATAACAAGCATAATGACTTTTTATTTGCGCACCACCTAAAATTACAGTGAGAGCAGCAGGTATGTTTTCAAGCCATCTTAGTCCATACTCTTCTCTTGACTAACTATTTTCACCAGTCAACATGAGTGATTTTACAAGAGGAAATTAAACATAGCAAAATAAAAAAATTGAAAACTTCTTTCTCCTCATTCTGACAACTCTTTTTTTATTTTCCCATTTCATTTACACCCTTTTTTTTAAACCAATAGAAATACTAAGTATTTAGAATTTATTAAAACAAAGACTTGGATTACTTCAGGGAGGTATTTTAAAATGAAAGGTTATTGAATAATGCTTTATTCAAAACCTGAAGTTATATCCAATAAAGACTTCCTAATAGGAAAAGGACTTCCTCTGGCCAAAGTTGCATTTCCAGTATACCTGTTAATTGTTCAAAAAACATATTTTGTGGAGTGATGCTGTATTAGAAAATGCAGAGTTCTGACACAAATGTCAGTTAAAAACATGACTTTTCCCCAGTTTGTAACCAGTGTGCCTCTGATGCCAAAATTCTGCAAGACACTAATATAAACTTGTTCTTAACACCTTACAAGCTTCTTTGTCATAATGAGGTGGCAGGAAAGAAAAAAAAGCTAAGGGTTAAGAAGACAGGCAAGAATATACACAGCAAAGTTGAAGAATCTTTTAGGATATAGAGCAGATGATTTAGTTACATCCAAGTGATGCCTCGTCTGCAGCTTTTCTTTTTCATAATTTCTTCTTTGAGAGATACACAGTTATTTTGGGATACCAAAACTGAAGAACAGTTTGGGGGAATTTAAATTAAAACCTTGGTTTTTATTCCCATTCTCTCTGGCAAAGCCACCAAGTCAGGGATACTGAAATTGTGATACCAATGATCTGTAAATCCATGCAGTGTGGTATACATCAAAGACCTGAGGGTCCAGGTTCTTACAGCTACCTCGTAATAAAGTATTACCTAGAAGCCTGCAGGAACCTTGCCAGAATGGCGCATGTGCTTTTGGCTCACAAAAGGAAGAAGGAAGACATGCTTTAGTTAAGCATGTGCTGGAGGTTATTACACCGGCCTTAGGGACTGCATGTACTGGAAAGGTAAGGGTCAGCGAAGGACAGCTGTGCATAATGGAGATATGCAATAGCAGAGGAACAGCTATTTCTGCACAGAGCACATTCCTACAAAGAGCAATGAGTTTCTACTGGTGGCAGGAACCTAGCTCTGAGTCATAACCAAGGAAACTAAATTCTGGATTTAAATTCAGGAATAACAGAACATACAGAAGTTCTCTACTAGACCTTTCTGATTTTATACATATTATATAATAATCCTTCATCCCACAGGCTCAGGTGTATGTTGGGCAGTAGGACTGTCATAGACATAGGAAAGTATAGTTACATTTATCTCAGTTCTGTTCAAGTTCCCAAAATCTTCATTCTCAAACTGTGGGGGTGTGCACTGGTGCTAAGAAGGCAGGACACCTTGGCTGGGCCATGAGAGCTGGTTTCAGAGCTGCAGTAGTGGAGGCCACTATACCATACCAGCCTGAGCCCAGTCCTACCACTGCTGTTGCCAACAGATTGCTTGGGGAAAAAAGTCAGGTGGTTGTACCAGTTCTCTACACCTCAAGTCATGGCCATTCAAGGACTTTGAAGGGGGTTACCTTGAAATATCTGCAGCAGAGTAAAATATATTGACAAACTTACTGTAAAAATGCTATACAAAGTCTCTGTGGTACAGTCCATATGTAAAAGAAATACATAACAATGAATGTCAGACATTTCAATGAAGCACAGAAAACTTAAAATTTGTCTGCACATAAGGTCACAAATATCTAGAAGAAAAGCTGTGGAAGAAAGCATGTGAAAAATTCCTGAATATTCATACACATACATGCATGCCCAACAACTGACAAAACTGGCAATATAAATATTGAATTTTTCAAATAGATTTCATTTATCACACACTGCCTAACAAAAAGACACATTTGAATTTCAACTTACTTCTTTGGAAGTTTCATTTTTTTCACTTTTTCTTCAGCACATTCATCAGCAATTCCAACATGGCATCCTAATGCCAGCAGGGTTCTAGGGCACAGAAATCAGAGATTAATCACTGCCAATGTTTCTATATTTAGAGTTGCTGCTGTGAATCTAAACAGCACTAAATAACAAGTGAGACCTATGGAAATTACAGCCATATAATGTGGAAAGATCAACACCAGCCATTTTGTATATGTAATAAGCTTTCTGATAGTGCTAAGAAAATGTCACAAGATGTTCCTAATAAAATTTCAGTAAAAATATGAGTAAGGTACTTCAAAATGGAAAAATATAGTCTATTTCATCTATGAGGTATCAGTTTGAAGATTCTCTGCCCTTGAAACTTTATATCTTCTTTATATACTTATTCATACTGCTTATATTCTCATTCATACTTCTTCATATCCAAATCTTTTTATGTTATTTATACCACAGCAGATAGAAAGAAAAAAGGCATAAAATATCACTTGTTATCCTTAGATTGTGTCTTCTCTCTGAGGAGACTAGTATTTAGAGATTTTATTTGGGTCTGGGTTATTTTAGGACACACTACTGAAGGGAGGACTGACAGCAGAATGCATGATAAGCATTAGGCCAAAACTGCCATCTTACTGAAGCTAGACACAATGTGTTGTGTACCACAAGGATTATGCCACTGAGCTACTGAGCCAGCCCATGGTGGCCTGACTTCTCAAGATGCAGCTCATTTCAGAAAACAAACACTCTTTACCTAACCTTAAAACAGTGTTGACAGTATTAACTGGGTTTCTGATTACTTCAGACTTCTTCCTTTACTTATAGTCACACTGTCTAGCAGTACAAATTTTAAGTCTCATTCGTCTCCAGGATTTGATCTGTATGTCATCAATTATTTTTTCCTTCATTTATATTCAATGTTGGGAAAGTCTTACTTTCTTTAGTCTACATGCATTACTGAAGTATTAACATTAAAATTAATAGAAGTCCTAGAGAGAAGTGAGACACAACTTTGGAATTAGATGAGAATTTTCTCAAAATCTGAGGATGATAACCATATCTTTGATTGAAACTGATTACACAGAAGAAATCACAGGTGTAACCACCTTTGACTCCATTCCAAATTTTCCAAGAGTAGAAGAAATGTGAAAAACAAAGTCTGTATTTGTTCTTACAACTAGCTAAAACAATATTTTCTAGTCTTTTTTTAACTATATTTACTGCTCTTGAACTGACTGGAGGAAAAAAAAAGCATAAATACTGTTCTAACATTATTTCTCTTGTCAGATAATTTGTGTTTCAAGGACATCCCTACAGCATATTTTTAGTGCTAGCTACACGAAGTAAATCCTACTGTTATGAACTGTGAACCCTGATTTAAAATTAGAAAGTAAAATCAGAAATGGGGAAACCAGTATTTAGTGGCCACCTCCTGCAAAACACACTATCTGCTAATACTCCACGCGGCTAAATTTCGACCCGCATAAATAGTACAGGCTGCTATGCAGCTATCACCAGTATAAGTAGGGGAACTTATCTAACAGTGAAAGTACAGAGGAGCTAACCTCTGGTAACCCTAATTTTCTTGTAATGTAAGCCAGGAATTTGGACACTACATTATATGTACCAAAACAAAATAAATTCAAATCAGAGTGCCACAGGAGGATAAAATGACAGACCATGCTAGCAGAATCAGAAAGACCATTAAAACACTTCAAACCTAAGCAAGAAAACTAAAAGTGGCTGAATGCAGATCTCATTATCACAATGACGCATATAATTATCACACAAGACTGAGTGAATACACAGAAATGGGAAAGTCAGTCACAAAATAATAAGCAAGAAAAAAAAATACAAGACCAAACTGTAGCAAATATATATAAGAATGTGTAGAAACAGTATGAGCAAGCATATTTTAATCCCATGACACTTTCAGAGGCAACTCATTCATCCATCTTGACATTTCATACAGTATGTAACTTTTATAACTCATAAAGGTATCCAATCATACTGAAAAATACACACACATCCCAAAACATGAAAAAGAAATGTTGTATCAGATAACATTATTTAGATCTTTCTGGGTTTCTAACTCTCTCATCTAGTAAAGCTGGCAGTAAAACTGGAAACAAACCACCAAGGAAAACAGAATTACAGTCTGCATTTTTTTCGATGTCTTGAAACTATTTCAATTATGCAGTTTGATGCAAATTGCAAAGAAAATTATTAAAAAATGTTTTAAAATAACAATTTTTCATCTTTCCATTCCCCCACCCCAAGTCTCACAGCTAGTACACGACACACATCTAGTACAGAAAGAGTCAAGATAGCTTACAATTCAAGTCGGCACACTATGGATCACCTAGATCTGATTAGTGCACTAATTTTTCCACCTTTGCAAGCTTGTAGAAATAAACTGAGCAAGACACTCCTAATCCCTGAACAACAGATGTCTACATGATAAATAAAACACAATATTACAAAATTAGAACTGCATATTTCAGAAAACGAGGACTAATACAAGAGTGTAAGAAGACAATTCAGTAAGCAGACAAATTTTGAAATACATAGAAAAACTGAATGCTTTATATTTTGGATACTATCCACTTAATGGAAAGATTCTTTCCATTAAGTAATAAAATAACTTTAAAAATAGTCCCATAATTTGTCTGTTTATAAAACAAAAATTTTGTTTGTTTGTATTGACAGGGTTAGGTTAGAAAAGCACTGGATCCTGAACCAGTCATTATGTAAGGACGCACAAAATTTGTTCAATACTCAGTGAAACATTAGGAGTGTGCATTTAATTGTAAGAGCATGGTTTTTCTGCTGCCTGAGTCATATTATATAGAGTATTCTAGGAAAAGATCCAACTGTACTCTCAGCTAAGGACATCATCATTTGTAGTTTCATAAAATAGAATGGAAGAAGGTATTCTGAATTCTCAGCACATTGCTGTGCTGACAGGAGTCTCAAACTTCACTTGAAACTGTGGTATCTACCTGAAGAAAATTTCACCTTGTTTTCTTGCTTCCAGTTCAATTTCTCTCTGAATGCTTTACCTCTAGATAATGCCAAAATATCCCTCCAGAAACTGTTTATCACTTAGGGTCATAAATATGTTTTTCACCAAGCAATTTATTCACTGTGGGAACAGTGGATCAGTAAGATAGTGCAGAGAAGCTGGCCTGAAAAACCTGCAAAAAGTTATAGAAGGAGTGTTCTACATAGCTTTCTACTATGAGGACAGAAAGCCCTTATATTATGAGTATAAACACTATAGTGCATTATCATTTTACATGGCAAGTATTTTAATAATATAGGACAAATATTCCAGAAAAGTAATATCATTTGTGGATATTCATGCTTTGTAAAATCTCTGAATAGGAAAAAGTGACTATATTCTAAGAAAAAAAAGAAAGAATAGATATCAAATATCAACTGGAGAACCACATCTACCATGGAGCATTTATCAGTTTGAGAAATACTTTTACATGTTGGCTACATGCAATGCTATATATGAAAAAAATTACTTACATTAAAAGATTTTTCAATGCATTCACAGCAAATTAAGAACTCACATCTGTTTGACTGACAAAACCAAGGTGAGGAATTGTATCTCTGTGAACTAGAAAACTAGATTACTTGAACAAACTATTTCATGTCCCACTGAAATGTTCTAGCATTTCAACTAGACAGCTTCCATGACATCCACACATCTAAACACTCATCCACAAAAGGAGGGAATGCCTACTGTCAATTTATAATTCTGGAAATTGCATGTCCTTAGGAAACTCTAACTATAAACTTCAAAAGTTCTAGCAACTTACTTCAGTGTTTCAAGTGACATTTGCAAGTTATAATTTCTTTCCTGCTCCGGCAATTTTGAGAACTCCACTAAGCATGGGTGCTGTCTTTTGTTGTCATCTCTAACCTGAAAAAAACAGTAAAGAAATAAGCTTAATGTGTCTTGAAAAATAAAAGAAATTTAAAACCAGTCCAGTCCACAAGGTACTTATAGCTGATCCTGTCAGAATTACTCAAACTGGACAACACTTCAAAACAGAAAGTATTCTGTATAGTCAGAGCATGATCATTGTATTTAAGCAAGGCAGAATTTGCATTTGCAAATAAATTTAATATTTGCATATCTCAAGTGGAATAAATGCTAATTTGTACATGCTATTATACAGATTGTCACAGGAAATATGCCAAGTTCAAGAACAGTGCAATCTGTATTGTTTTGAAATAGAGCCATAAAGTACTATGTCATCTTCAGCCCCATGTTTGAAAAATTTTGCATTCATTTTGTATATGTTGATACAGATAGTACTGAAATCCTTACCCAATGAAAATAACAATATAAAAGGTAAATCTTCTCCAGCTCATCATTCAGAAAATGTTTTTTTCTAAGTTATTTCTAGTACTATACAAGTAGAATGTGACTGTTCAGAAGGTCACATGAGTGGAACATGAATTCACTTTTACTATAGTGATAGCACAGCCTACAGACTATAATTTACAAAATCCTACATTTTAAAAACTTAAAAATTTGATCAAAAACATTTTTAACCTGCACTATTTCTACAGTTTTAGTCTAATACTGGCCATAACCAGGAAAGACAACCTAGGAGGCTGACATAGCTAAGCACTCTATTGCTCTCAACTTAGCATCTTGTGCAAGAGTTCAGCCAAAAATATCCACAAAGGCTTGATAAAAAGCACTAGTTTGAAAATATTACCTAAGAGACCCCAATGCAAGTGTTAACATCTGCTCAGTTGGGACAACTTTTTAAACCATATATTATAACATTTTTGTGTCAATCTTTGATGGACCATACTTCCACCAATTTAAAGCTGAAAAGTGGAAATTGTTAAAAAACAACATTATTGATTTTTGATCAATCAGATAATTTTGCTGGAAAATTGTATGTTAACAGTTTAAGTTATGAAACCTAATTGCTATACTTTTTCAAAATTGATCTTTACTACTTAATCTAGTTTATTTAATCTCATTTTAAAAAAAACATTTCTCTATAACATTTCTAAATTTCTTTTTCATTTTGATTTAAGCACATAATAATTCTCAAATTGAACAGCAGTCATTTCTTTATGTTTTGGGTTGAAAAATATTTACAGTCTCCAGGGGCTATTAATCTTCATCTGATAGGATTCATGTTCTTTGGACAGACAGTACAGGCAATTCAACTGTTAAAATACCTGATCGAAAGTAATAGAAGATAAAATAAGAAATATCTTTTAGCAGCACTGAAAACATTTATTTGCGTATTTCTTCCTAAGATCTGCAGTAATCTGCATTAAAAAAAATTGAGTATAGTCTCCAAGTTTAGATCTCTATACAGTTAAGTCTTGGACATCAGGTATTTTTCTCAGGATTCCAATGTTTATTTCCCTTACTGACACTACTTTTGCTCTACAGCTACAATGTATTCTATTATATAGTCAACATATTCTGTAGGTGGCCTTCCCATCCCTGTTCTGTATTTTTCTGAGCACAACAAAAATCTACTGCCATGCAAATACATGATATTAGTGGCAGAACTCATGACATCTATCAATTCTTAATTTTCATGGATGGTTTTAAATGTGCAGTGACATTAAACAGAAACAAAGATATGCAGATTTCAATAGCACACATACTCAGATTTATGACAAAGTCAATTAACAAAGCCCATAATTTTTCTACATTAGCTTGCTATTTTACTTTGTTACATGCATAGAATGCAGAAGTAATATCACATGCAATACTGGGTATCACTTTAGTGATACAGATCTGATGAAGCAGATATGTAGGAGTGAACATAAAGTGCTAGAGCAGACTTTTTTAATAATCTGGAGGGCAACTTAAATTTCAAGATTCTGTCTATCAGCCTTTAAACTTTTAGACTTGGTGAAAAAACACCACTAGCTACTATATATAATGTATCTTGCTCTGAACTAAAAAGACAAAATCTGACATTAGAGGACTTGTGTGCATCTAAACAAGGTAATTTCTGTGCCATGCCTTCCCTCATTACTCAGAAACTGCAGTGCATCAATTCAGATAATTAGAATTGGCAACAGTGGCTTAAACACAGACAGTACAAAACTGGGAGGAGCTGTTGACTCCCTTCAGTGCAGGGAGGCCCTGCAGAGAGACCGCGACAAGTGACCTGGGAAATCACCGACCATATAAAGTTTAACAAGAAGTCCTGGATTCTGCATGTGGGATAGGATAACCCTGGATCTGTGTACAGACTGTGGAATGAGATGCTGGAGAACAGAACCGTGGAAAGGGACCTGGGGGTCCTGGTTAACAGAAAGTTGACCATGAGCCAGCAGTGCCCTGGCAGCCGGGAGGGCCAACCCTGTCCTGGGGGGCATCAGGCACAGCATTGCCAGCTGGGCAAGGGAGAGGATTGTCCTGCTCTGCACTGAGGCAACCACACCTTGAGTGCTGGGGGCAGTTTTGGACACAACAATATACGAAAGATAAAACTGTTAGAAAGCGTCCAAAGGAAGGCCACAAAGATGGTGAAAAGCCTTGAGGTAAAGCCAGAAGAGAAGGGGCTGAGGTCACTTGNACTGAGGCAACCACACCTTGAGTGCTGGGGGCAGTTTTGGACACAACAATATACGAAAGATAAAACTGTTAGAAAGCGTCCAAAGGAAGGCCACAAAGATGGTGAAAAGCCTTGAGGTAAAGCCAGAAGAGAAGGGGCTGAGGTCACTTGGTCTGTTCAGCCTGGAGAAGAGAAGACTGGGGGAGACAACTCATTACAGCTACAACTTCCTCGTGAGGGGAAGAGGAGGGACAGACACTGATCTCTTCTCTGTAGTGACCAGAGACAGGACCCAAAGGAATGGCCTGAAGCTGTGTCAGGGGAGGTTTAGGTTGGATATTAGAAAAAAAGGCTCTTCACCCAGAGGCTGTTTGGGCACTGGAACGGGCTCCTCAGGGAAGTGGTCACAGCACCAAGCTGAGAGTTCAAGAAGAGTTTGGACAATGCTCTTGGGCACATGCTGTGACTGTTAAGGATGGTGCTGTATAGGGCCAGGAGTTGTACCTAATGAGCCTTGTGGGTCCCTTCCAACTCAGCTTATTCTGTGATTCTGTGAAACTGATAAAATCATCTGTGAAAAACCAGTATGATTAAGGAATCAACCATCAGAAGGTAAGCAGCATATACTTTGTCATAAACATAAATTGGGCACATCCTACCACAGAGCACTACAGCTAGATAGAGAAAGCCAGGTAATTTAAAAGATTTAGGACCTATTTTAATTTTTAATATTACCTTTATCACTGCTTAACTTGATATTTATCATATATGGTTTAAATAGTGTTCAACTGTACAATTAGATTCTTGATGATAAGCAATGGTACACTGAGTTCCTGCAGATTGCTTCACAGCCAGTATGATTATACCACAATTGAGATATTTTGACATGTTAATTTAACTGAGGTTTTGTGTTTGTTTTGGTGGGGAAATTAACAACAAAAACTAGAAATCTTCTCTGTTAATCATATATTTCTAAGTACTGCTGTATGCTACACCAAATACCTATGCCCAATTACCTTAAATCTGTAACCTGAAGTCCTCAAAAGACCAGAATCTTTTTAGTAACAAAAATATAATACATTCAGGTTTTTACACTTTTATCTAGTACCTACTGCATATTTCTATATACTCTTCACAGCAATATTTCTTCATAAACAACAGCATTTGGGATACAAGTAACAAGCTCGTATATTTTTTTACTGATTGTCTTTAAAAAGAATTTCTTTTTCATACTCCATGAGAAGTAGGAAAGAGATAAGAAAATAGTTATGTAGAACACCTAATACAGATGTAAGACTTAAGAAGTGGAGAAAAGGAAAGTGAAAAGCAGATTTAATGGAATTTCCTATAGGTGATACTTTTTTCGGACTTCTAAAAGAATTATGTCAGTCAGCACATGTAAAGACAATCAAAAATATTTGTTTTCACTGGCTTACTCCACTAGTCAGCTGAACATCTTGCCCCAAGAACAAGTAGGAGGTGAAAAACCCACTATGTGCCTTCTGTGCTGATAGTTAGACTGAAAATTTCAGCACCAAATACCTTTACTACCAAATTTTGGTTCAAAAACGCACAAGTACTTTTGGTTTTCACATGCTTTTGGAGGGAAGGTGTTTAAAACCTTATTAATTTTGGAAGGATGATGAAAAATGCAGTCTCATTAGTACACTGAAACCGATGTGCTGAATCATACTACACAATTAACAGAAAATTAATGTGAAAGGTACATACTGGTCCGTACTGCCAGCCAAGTTCAATCTTATTCATAACCCAAAGTTCATGGATGTTCTCTGCTAATTTTTCTCTAATCCTTTCCAGGTGTGGAGGTAAAACAATCTAAAAGGAGAACAGATAAAAGAGAAAAGAGGCTATTACAAGTAAGTTTGCCTGACATGCCACCCAAACTTTCATAACAGACAAATTTTGTACAAACGAGATTTCTCAACAAATCCTGAGAAAAAAAACAAGATCAGTACAAGCTGCAAACTCAATAAAAATGTGAAGTAACACAGACCTATATTATGTGTGTTTAGAAAGGAAAATGCAATCTTTCCATTTGCATACCTGGCTAGTGTCTACAGGAACTGGAGTGAAAGCTGCTTGTGACAGAGACACAGTGGGACCCAGTAAATCTCTTGTATAGCTACGATCTTGTTTGTACTCTCGGCTATGCTCCACTTTCAGCTTCTCTTTTGGTAGGACAGCTTCAAAGCAGGGAGCATATCCAGGTGGAGGAAGGAATTTGAACTCTCCATGGCGACCTCCAAGCAAGAAACGAACCCTGTAAACATGAGAGTTACTTTAGAAAACTAAGACACCTCTGGAGTCAAGCCTAATCCATCTCTAAGCCTAAAGACTATTAAATGCTACTGAAAAAAATTTTTAAAAAAAGGGAAAAAATGTCAATGTTACAGCTTCTTTGTATTGTTTACTGTTCAACTTTCTCTAACTGGTGTTGGAGTTTATGATGCAGGAGGTCAAAAAACATAGGGAAAGTAAATGATTCTTTCTTCTAGTTAATTTCACTTCAATAAAAGCATTCTAAATCTCTGAGAGAGAGAATAATCAGTCTACTTAGCACATCTATAAAATAAGCAGCAGCCTCTGGAGTCTCCAAAGGCAGAGATTATAACCCAGAGTAATCAAGCACCTCAGAACAAAGTCGCCATTCAATCTCATTTAAGAGAAGAACCTAAAAACCCCGTGGTTCTTTCTTTTCTCTAACAAAACACTAAGTCCTTAGGACACAATACAGAATTCCTATATTTCCTTCCCTAAAACTTTTATTTATCATTTTAGTAAAAACCCAGGGAAACGCACTCTTATTCATTACAAAATGGTGAATTTGTCATGGCCTTTTGCTACTGAAAAAATCAATCAATGAGATAATAATGATGTAGCAATGACATAATACTGACATGACACAGCAATGACATAATACTGAAAAATCTTCATAGAATATTGCCATCCAGAAGGAATCAAAAAACAACCAAAAAACTAGCCTTAAACTAGAATTCTGTCTCTTTGCTGTTTACTAACTTACAAGATTTTTGTTAATTTTATACCAGAACACACTCAAAAGCTGCATGCAGCATACAAATATCTGTCAAAAATTTCTTTCATGACAGAAATAAAGCATGCAGGTTTATAGTTTTGCATTTGGTAGCATGCAAATCTGTAGTTTTACCACATTCTATCTCCTGTACTATCAAAGGCAAAGTCTAAAGAAGTGTATATTACATCAGGAATAAGAGGTGGGTGTGCACACTGTTGATAGCTCTTAGTTTCTGATAAATTCTTTGAACAATCTCTCACAGAGCCTTGCTCTGCCTCTAACAGAAATCAGCTTTCAGCCTTCACCTTTGCCAGTCCTGCTAAAGTTGGTCCCCCAGCTGGAACACCATACAATCTTTTTTAATACTATAGTCTCAAATTGCTCAATACGTAGAAGTCTGGCACGTCAAGTGTGACTTGAAATTTTATAGAAAACCAATACAGCAACCAGAATTCAGCCTGAATTCATATTAACTCATGCTGCTGAAAAGGAACTGTATGACACCATTTCTTAAGGTAAGTGCAGATAATGCCTCTTTAAATAATAGTTACTACCTTGTAACAGATGAGTTCGGGAAAATATATTTTTAATATCAAACACTGATATAAAATGCTGCTCTAGAGTGAATGTGTAGCAATGTGTCAGCAAAGAAATTATTAAGAAGCTGTTTCTAAGGTATGTCTGCAAACCACCTGAATACACTGGTGCGCTGAAAAACAACAGATGCACTGTCTCTTCAGGGCTCCTTTGTAGTTCTCACTAACCAAGAACTGGAACTTTGGTAAAAAAGCAGATGTCAGAAGGAGAAATGAGAGCAGACAGCTAGGGAAATATTCACCATATTCATGTACACAGAAAAAAAATAAGCAAACTGGGAAAAAAAAACAACTCCATGGGATGCTAACTTTATTCCTGCAGAGAAGCTGACAACTGGGAAGAAGAGGCCATCTATGTTGAAGTTTTCAAACATTCCTTGAACTGGTTGACCATTTATTCGGAAAGAGATGCTGGGGGCACTCAAGTCCAAACAGCAGCTAATTACATCATCAGTTCTTAACAAATGTTGGTTGGGAGAATTTACTGTTCGTGCTACACAACCTATGGAAGTAAAGGAGACACATTTAGTGAAACTTTTGAAAATGGAAGCCTAAATAAAAGAGAAAAACATAGCTATAGAGCACAAACACATTAATACACAAATATCTAACCTATGACATCCAACACCTGATTTTAAGCTTGCAATACAGTGAATAGCAGCATACAGTCTTATCAACATAGCTATTTGATTCATAAATAATACTCAGTTACATTTAATGCAAATGAAAATAGTTACTGATATATATACTTACTTATATATATAATAGTTACTGATATATATACTGATATAAGCAGTCAAAACCAAGACATTTACATTTTATTCCTTACATTATAGAAGTGTAAACTGAAAACAGCCATTAGTACCTAATATAAAACCCAGTATACTTTCCAAAAGAATGCTTCATTATTCAGATAAAGACAACTATCTCACTTTGAATTATTTAGGAAAAGTTACGTTCTCCTTACTAATAGCCACGTCATGGTACTCTTGCAAACTTATATAAGATGATGCTACCCAGTTTCATAATGCAACTGCAAACCAGCATTTTTCAGTCCTATACAAAGACAGCTGCATTTTTGAGGCACATGTACTCAGTAATACATGTATTTTTCACAAGTTTTGTATGCAATCTAAATCAATTATATCTTGGATCAAATTATGTTTACACAAGCACACCTGCTTCCCAAGAGAAACAAGCTATAGAATTCAGAAAGTGATTGTCTCTGAAATTTACTGCCATCTTCCATACAAAATTTACGGAAAAGCATGGAAGTTGTGTGAAAACATCTCCACATGTTTTCCAAAAATAATTTATGCATTGTCTCCAAGAAATATGCCATGATGCATACTAAGAACAGAGCACTAACTTTTTAACTAGGGTGTCCAACCTCTGTAAACACGAAGGCCTTAACTAGCACTACATTTCCAAAAAGAAGCTGATGGCATATGTTTTTAACAGAAGCAAAAATAGTAAAATCTCAACAATTTTTCTACAAGTAAATTTTCTTATGCATATCACCCCCACCACCGAGGAAAAATCAAATACCAACACTTTCAACACTCTATATATGTGAAATGACTCTCTGATACTGTCAGAGAAAAATATCACAGCTGAGAGTCAGTTTAAAATAAATTACAGACAGGGACAATTATTTAATGGCAAGCATAACTAAACACTGAAAGAGCTATCAATGAAGGCTAGATATTTCATCTCCTTAAAGCATACTACTGAGGACCAGATGTCTATTTAGACACTAAAATTTAGGCAAATATAGGTTATGGAGATCAATGCAAGGCTGACTGTTAACAGAAATATGTACTGATCATTGATGAATACTCAGTAGATCAAATTATCTAAATGCCTTTTCTGGTCCTATGCTTTCAAGATCTGCAAGTTCCACTTATCTACAATAGATAAGTCATTTCAGAACTGAAGAACCAAATGTAAATTATATGTGATTCTTGTACAGAGAATCCATGATCGAGAACAGAAACTTGGGGGCCGAAATTATTGTTGCTATTCATTAATACAGTTAATGCTTCATGCTAAGAAGGTTGTTCTTACAATGCCATTGCAGAGACTTATCAAGATGCAGTCTGAGATTGTGGAAGCAAAAGAAAGGCCACAATTTTCAATATGTTACTACTTAAAATTCTTCTGTGTTTGAGAACTTATGTGTTACACAATAATGTCAGTGAAGAAATAAAACACTAATAACCTTTTCAAATCTAACAGCCACATCCACAACAGATCCAAAAACGTGTATATACAAAAATTGGTCTGACTTTTGTGGTTTTGGCAGAATTACTGACTTAAGAACCACAAACAACTGTTTATTTATTCTGTTGTTACATTTCTGATGGAAAAGTTTGCAGCAGGTAGAAAAATAATTTTAATTTTGAGTAATCTTTTGTTTCATCCCTAAAAGTGACCTTAAGTACAAAAGCTATCTAGGTTAGCTCATTATTTTCTGGTTCTTCTGTAATAATACTTTATCTGTCAAACTCAGTCACAACACTTCTAATACCATTAATTATGCATCATTGTTCCAGAGTAATTCTCACTATACATGAGAGGCAAAGTAGCAGATACTTACCTAAAATGCCACTCCAGTCAATATGCTATTATTTGTTAATAAAATCCAATGCTGTTTTGATTGGAAAGTTCTTTTGAAATGTAAAACTGTATTTTTTTCAAGTATCAAGCCATAAAGCCGCAAAACTTTGAAAACTTTGGACAACTTGCTAAATTGTCTCTCTTGTCTGCTAAGGTGCTTTAGAAAACTTGTCCATATCTTCATAGTGGCAAGAACTCCCAATCCAATGAGCCTTACCCAGTTTCCAGTCAGTTCTATAATTCACCACAACCTAATAATCTCTCAAAAATCAAACCATTTTTTTTCTCAGCAAGGTGAAATCACAGTAGAATCTCCTTTCAAGAAGTTCAGGACAGTCCAACTGCAGGACTACCCATTCTAAATGAATGGGGAATCTTTTCACAAAAGTTAAATCGTGAAAAACAGATTAAGACAAAGAGAACAAGCTTTCATTATTCTGATTTTGCTGAGCTAACCCAATTTGAAGAGAGAATAAGATATTTGTGGAATCAGTAGTAAACACAAATGCTTTAGATACTCAGTTCAGCTTTCTCTATCACCAGAATTTGCATGCATAATTTACTATTAACAATTAGATCCAAACTAAGCCAAGAACATTTTAAAGATGAATACCTGACAGAATACATTGTATGGAAGCTAGGAATATGATTCTACAAGTCTTGCAATAATCAGTCACTCTTAAAGTATGTAAACAAAGCATCATTACAGAAAAAATATCTTGTTTTAAAAGGTAGGCAAAAAACATACTTAAATATCTTCTTTACTTCTAAAGTACCTCTGAACTTCTAAAGACACATATGAAAAATCTGGTTTGGAAAACAAAAAAAAACAAACCAAAAAATGGAGAGTCCTGTGAATTAAATCTCTCACACTGTTCTTACACTACCACATAAGAATTAAAAATCCAGATGACTGTCATACTTCAATTTTTGCAGCTTTGAAATTTTAAATAAAATTTTTATAGTTACTGCTACCCCTCCCAACATAAATTGGCTGAAACATAAATTATTGGTCTATACACATTACTTCAGAAGTAATTTTTCAATACACAATGTCAGTTTAAATCATATTCCAATACTGTTTCTGTATGTTCGTCGTGTCAGCTGAAATAACTGTTTTCACTTTGCTGCTGTTGAAAACAAATTCACTGGGATTGCAAACACAATTATAGTGTTTAAACATAAAAAAACAACAAAATACCCAAGAGAATACCTGACCACAGATGTAGACCATCAAAGCCATAGGAATACAAGTCATCACCAACACCATTTCCTCCCCATTCTGCTCCTCCCCCTGGGTAGGGTGAGTAGCCTTCTGTTGAAGCCCAGCCCACTCGTAGATGAGTTGATTCTGCTGTCACAAAGGGCTCTAGGTGGTCCACCATAAGTTCATAGTACCATTTTCTGTATTGGGCAGAGCCTTCACTAATCCCCAAGAAGATGTTGGGTCGCATGCTTAAAAAGAAAGAATAAAAATTGTTATTAAAATCTTATCTTGAGGACTGGATGAACTGCTGGATACTTTTTATTAAACTCAAATTTCAAGATTGTTTTGTGTGTTTAAAACAACAGAAGTAATTTTACTTCATGGAATCACATAGATTATCAGGTTAAAAAGACCTCAAGGATCATCTGGTCTGACCTCTTAGCAAAAGAATGCTCAGAATCTCCCCAGGAGATACTTGTATCCATTACCCTTTGTCATTTCCATGTGACTGCTTGCAGAACAGGACTTTCCTTCTTCTTTGTAGCCACACTTTAAATACTGGAACACAGTGATAAGTTTTTTCCTAAGCCTTCATTTCTCAAGAGTGAACAAACCCAGTTCTCTCAGCCTTTCCTACCACAGAAAGCTTCCCAGTCCTTTGGTCATCTTTGTGGACCTTCTCTGGGCTTCCTCCAGCCTGTCCTCATCTTTTCTGCATAGCAGGGACCAAAACTGAACACAGTATTCCAGGTGTGGCCTGACAAGTACTTTATAAAATGAGATAATGATTTCTTTCTCTCTGCTGGTGATGCCCTTGTTGATGAGATTGAGCATCCCCCTTGGTTTTCTTCATTGCAGCAGCACACGTTCACTCATACCAAACATGCTGTCTGCTGGGACCCCAGGTCCCTTTGCACAGAGCTGCTCCCTAGCTAGGCAGACCAAAGCCTCTGCCACACTCTTGAATTATGTTTTCCCAAGTGCAAGACATTACACTTGTCTTGATCTTCCTAAGGTACTTGTTAGCCCATTCTTACAGCCTATCCAGGCCTATCTGCAGGGTGGCTCCTCCTTCCCAGGTGTCCACTTCCCCACTCAGTTTGGTATCACTGGCAAACTCCATCAGAGTGGGCTTGATCCCATCACCCAGATCACTTACGAAGATATTAAACAGCATTGGGCCCAATATCAATCCCTGTGGGGGACCCCCTTTTTGACTCTTGCCAGTTTGAAAAGGATTTCCCACCCCCCTCTTGGTGTGGCCGGGCAGCCAGTGCCCACCCACCACAGAGACCCCTTGTTTCCATCCTAATGCATCAGTTTCTCTAGGAGGAGCCTGTGGGAAACTGTATGAAAAGTCTTGGAGAAATTCAGGTAGACACCATCCACCACTCATTCCACGTCATCCAAGCCAATGAAGCCAAAAGCTGATCTGCATTATACATCTGCATCTGGCTGCACACATTTTTCTAATTGGTAAAACAGAAAAAGGAGTAGCTTGAGCTCCAATAATTTTCACTTGCACTTTCAGGGCTTTGTAGTCTTCCTTGCTTCATCCAGGTTCCAGCTTGTGGTGCCATTTATGCCCCCATGAGAAGAATAACAATGGATACTAATCTGTGCTCTGGACACCTTGTGGCACCACCTAGGCAACATCTCAGACCTTAGCTCCCAGAATGTAGCATATTTATTTATTTATTTAGGCATTCATTTATTCTGGTGAAAAATGGTCTCTACAGTTAAAGAAATCTTTGCTTCAGTAACTGAAACAGTATCCCCACTCAGATAGCAATAATAATGGATTATGCAGTTGAACATTTAATAGATGTCAAATCCTTCAAAAAAAAATCACAGCTATTCACCAGTTACCAACATAAATGTAGTAAGTACACATTGCAGGTTTAATTTTACATAGCAAATTGCATTCTCTAACACTGGTTATCCATTCAAAAAAACAACATTTTAAAAGATACAAAAGTGATGTGTCAATCTATTTTAAAATTTTCTTGTACCTCTTCATACTTTTTTTCCAAGTCCTGTTTAACTCAGTAATTTGTAATGGTTGTAGACATTCTTAATATCTGCAATGATGCTGCTACTGCTACTGGTTTTACAGTACTTCACAAGAATACTTAAAATACTAGCAAAACTACTACTGTGCTTATTCAATATCTAGCTAAATAGAAATATGTGGAGTCATATATCTAAAGGCCATAAAGGGGGAAAAAAAGGAAAAAAACCTATGCTTTTCTAAACTGATTTTTGGGATACTATTGAATACAGACTCTCCTCCCAAAAAAATCTGTCTCCAGTCATTTCTGTGTAAACTTTGCCATAGAGTACAGAAGTATCCAAAATCAATATCAGGTATATTTCTTCAATGGTTGGTTACCCATACAGAAAAATATCTTTTAGACTTCTAGACTGTTTCTACTCTTCACATTCCTGCACTAGATTGGGTTATTACTTCTATAAATATTTTCTTCCTATATACAAGCTGGTTAACTAACAAAAACATAGGTCTAAGCTAGCTCCAGTATGCTTTTTAATATAGGGAATGTGGGGGAGGAAGAAGGGCTGATACAGGTAGCTAAATACAAGTCAGTGTAAAAGCAGACTTTACTGATCTGGTTGCCTATAAAACAACTTGTTTTATCAGATAAGACCAATAAACTTTCATTCTAGAAGCACAGGGATGTCTTTTGCTAAATGTTTAAGTATAGACACTCTTCACATTTTTCCAAGGGAAAAATTTAATTTCCTTAAAAACAAAATGTATATGACAAAAGCTATCTTCCAGAAAAGTCATACTATTTGTAAATTATTAGCAAGATCACTAACAGAATCTTTTGTGCCTGCACGCAGTAGCACCTTATTACGCCTTCTTCCAGACTTCACAATTTAATCAACCTAATCAGCCAAATAACTCTTGTTAAAAAGAGCTTTGTGAATAGAATTTTCCAGTTCCCCAGAAAAATATGTTAAACAGCAATATCTTAGAAAGTACCAGTAATACCTTAGAAAGCTACTTTGCCAAACATTTTTGGGTCAAGGTGTGCATGTCTTAGTCTAACACTGAATTACTTCAATGTTTCACTGGTCTTACTGACTTTTGAAATTTTTTTTCTTTATAACTGCAAGAATAAGAATTTTCTCATTCACAACTTTCTAAAGCAAAGCAAAAGTCTGTAGCAACTAATTTGCTTTTTCTACTGCCATATTTGGGAAAGACAAGTCTACCTTCCTTGTATGAAATCCAAAATCATCTCAGAAGCTCAATCATAGAATTACAGAATCATTGAGGGGGGAAAAGACCTGGAAGATCAAGTCCAACCTTTAACGGAATATCATCATGACAACTAAACCATAGCACTAAGTGCCATGTTCAGTCATTTCTTGAACACTTCCAGGGATGGTGACTCCACCACTTCCCTGGGCAGCCTGTTCCAATGCTTAACCACCCTTTCCAATATAAAAATTTCTTCCTGATGTCCAAGCTGAGCCTCTCCTAGTGCAGCTTTAGGCTATGTTCTCTTGCCCTGTCGCTGGTTACTTGGGAGAAGAGGCCAATTCCCACCCTGCTAAAACCTCCTTTCAGGAAGTTGTAGAGTGATAAGACCTCTCTTGAGCCTAGTCTTCTCCAAATTAAACAAACCAGTTTCCTCAGACACTCTACATAAGATTTGTGTTCCAGACTCTTCACCAGCTCCTTTGCTGTTCTCTGGACACACTCCAACACCTCAATGTTCTCCTTGTAGTGAGGGGCTTAAAACTGAACACAGTATTCCAGGTGTGGCCCCACCAATGCCAAGTACAGAGAGACAATCAGTTCCCCAGATCCTTTACCTTCACCACCCCTAATACAGTGTGGGTTTTTATGCTTTTCAGCATCTAATAAATCCTATGAACTCTGAATTATAAGTATTATTTCTGTGTTTCAATTTAATTCTCAATCAATGATTGAGACTTTTAAAAATAAACCTAAGTTTGAGACAGAAGAAGATCCCATAGATTTTCACACAAAGCCATACTCTTCTACCTCAGCATAAATTCAAACTCTGGAAAAACATTTACTTGATAATATCTGTAAATGATACTTTACCAATTTTAGATGATACTAGCTTCATTTTGTTATTAATGTCTGCTTGAAGATAGCTTCTAAAATTCTGCCAATGGAAGGAGGGGTGAAGGCACTCTCTAAATATGCCTGGCGATGGTGTTTGGCATTAAGTTCTTAATTTTGACCAAAGACGATTAGAAAATCCGCAGAAGATCACAAACATAAAGGCAATCACAGGACATTGGCTGACAATACTATGAATGCACAGCTAGGTCTAGACCATAATCTTTAGACGTGACTACAGCTTTGCAGACTTAAAGCAGTTTAGGCCAGCTATAGCTTGTGACAGCTCTCTCTGACCCATGTTTCAAATTTAATCACTGTAAAGAGAATTTTAAATCCTAGTAAAAATAAATTATCATAAAAGGTTTGGAAGTAAAAGAGATTTTTCTCTAGTGAATATTTCTTTTAAGCACAACTTGGGTTTTTTTGCTTTGTTCATAGATATAGATTTTTCTTTCCTTTTCTTTGTACCTGCTCACATGGTTGACAAGGCGTGTCTGTAAGAGCAGATCTCTTCCTGGCAGGAGATTATCACAGATTAGATGTTGATTAGATCGCACAGCCACTCCATGACAAACACAGAGAGAACACAAAACATCCAAAACCTGAAAAAAAAAATATTTTAATCTTAAATTCTTCTCCATTATCATTGTTAATTTCTTCAGGCAATATAATGCTCTATACCTTGTTACTGGAAGACATGTAACGACATGGAATTCATCCAATATAGTGGTTTTATTTTAGAACAATTCTGAAATTCTGCTAACAACATTAAAACATTCTTCCCACTTCCCTTGAGAATACTAGCATCAATGTTTTTGTCAAATAGTAGGTAGCATTCCTCTTTGTTTCTTCAAATTGCTTATATTATTATTATTTTAGGAAAAGTTTCATTCCTTGTTATGAAAATAGCATTAAAGTATTTGAAATTAACTTCTGCACAGAAGAATGAGCTTGCTTTGTTCACCAATGTTCACCTAAATATACCTGTCTAGTCATTGCCTACCTTATGGTTTCTTCCATGCTTGTCCAAAAGACAGATGATTGATTTAATATGTCCTTCCTTAATAATGTTTAGAGCTTCTGGGCTTTCCACCAACACACAGTGTAAAACCTCTAGAATTCCTGTGAGAAAAAAAAATAAAATTATTTCTTCAAAGTGCATACAAAATCAAAACTGTACATAATACTTCTGAATATGTTGCTCAGTAACATGAAATAGTTTCAAAAATCATTGTATATGACAAACAAATCCAATAAAGCAGCAGTCATTGCCATGAAGATTCATTAGCCTTAATCTGTTTCTCTGCAATAAGGTAGTAAAACAAGCTCCCATGTGTACTGGACCAAGTCAGTTCTTGCTTTGGGATCTTCCACATTTGGGAAAGACCAATATTGTACATGCAGTTCATTGTTATCAGTTGCTACAGTTGTTGCCACAATGAGAAAAATCAAAGGGGCTGAAGGAAAGCTGAGAAGCAGTCTTAAATCTAGACATGTGCAATTCTATTTGTAATGTACAGCTCTCATCATTCTGTCTTCAGCCCTTTATCCAAGCCAGGGCTCCAAACACTCAGCTTAAGCCTTGCAAAGTGAGATCCACAGCACATGTCTTCTGCTCTTTGCCATGCTCTCTTTCCATTAAAGGAAATGTAACACTGCAAACTTCCCTTGATGTGGGAAAAATAGCATCATCAGACAAAAAACTGTCTCAGTAAGAGTACTCTGGCCTTTCTTTGATCCTAGTGAGGAAGAGAACATCAGCCGCTATGGATAATCCACAGCACCATCACCATTTACCCCTATACTATTTCATGTTTTTTTCCAAAGATGTGGAGGGAGATATGCTATCATTACTAAGAGCAGGGATTACTCATGGACTGAAATGTAGAAAAAGCAGAAGACAACAGATACAGTGACAATTTGATTCATCCAGTAAACAGGCTTCAAACAAAGTGTGTTGTTTAATATGTTTTAAGACAGACTCATACACATGTAAACAGAAAATGCAAGCAGATAATGAGCTAGAAGTGAACTCCCAAAGTGAATCTGCAGCCCTGAAGGCATAAGCACAAGAAAACTCAACTTAAAATAAAAGAACATACTAAACCTGAATTTGTCAGTGGTGTGATCTGGGTTGAAATAGATGCGCTTTTCCATTATTCCAATGGAATAATTATTTCATTCTTTCCATTCTCCTATTATTCCAATTCCATTCTCTATGAATACTGACAGTTACAATATTGTTTAAAAGGTTAGATACCTAAGGGTCATGAGAGCAAGCTAAAACATTAGATGTTCTGTGGCCACATAGCAGTGGCACAGTCCACCCATCCTGCCAGTTGGACTAGGTCAGGGGTCACTGACCATGATAAAAGTACCTAGGGAGGTTAAAAAAGTGTTACAAAAGGATACTTAACCTAGAGGGGTAATCTGTAGCAAAATCAACAACTTTATTGTGTGTGACAGTGATCTGGGAATGCAGCGAAATCACTATATTCAAAACTTGGTAACTGAAAGTTCACCACCACTCATTGAAACATTCTTCTAACAATATAAATAGTAATCCAATATGAAATGACACCACATAAGTGTGGTAACAATATCCTTGGAATTTTCTGTAGTTAGAGTCATAATCTTTTGTCTTAAAATAGTACACAGGGTTCCTTTTCTAGTCTTAACCTTTTCAATAACAGAAGTAAAAATACTTTGAAGACATAAACATTCAATAATAAATGCATGGTATCAATTAGATCCAGTTGTCACAGCACTTTCTTCAATTACCATGGCATATGAATGCTAATTACCAATTACGTTTTGTTCCCTGATTTCAGAAAAAAAATTGCATATGAATGTACTATGTCCATTCAGACTGATTCACTTTTAGATTGTCTACATTAAAGATAACTGGACTTGTTCCAATTTCATTGGAGTTGCACAAGGAAGTAAAGCAGTAAGCATTTAAATTTAATACCAATATCACAAGCAGTATGACACGCAGGGGGTCTGGGGGTCCTCAACTCCTGCCGTTTCTGAGAGTGTCGGGTCACCCGCCTGGGCTACAGATTCCTGGAACCTTTGTTACTCAAAGAGTCGGCAGTTCAAGGCTTCTCACCTTACCCAGAGCCCAGCTTGCAGCTCACACTGCAGGTTGCAGAGTTACCTGCACTGAATGTATTCCTCAACATTAGATTACTAACTTTTTGTATTCTATTTTTTTACCTATGTTTTAATGCCCTTACAATTTTAGTATGGCTAGTTAATCCCATCTGGAATATATTTTAGAGTGAAAGACTAATCTAATCTTAATTTATGTATTGAAGAGACAGCTGAAGCATTTGCATTGCATTATTCACTCAGACCTGTGATATCTCACTTCTAACATTGTCTACTCTCAGACATATTTCTCCTTGGACAGATACTAATTTTTTTTCTTTTCCTTCAGTGAAGCTCAGGAAATGCATACATTTCTGATCTAATTTCTACAATCCACTCACAGTTACTGTTTATATATTTAATGTTTTTATTCTGTTTTCATAATACTTTTAGTTCAAGGACAAGAAAAATGTGAAAACATTAATTTTATTGATAATAGTTGATGGCATCAAATCTTTATCCCAACACAGTCAAGAAAACACATGCAGGAAGTGTATCTGACAACTTTAATTTTGAAGGTGATCTTAATTTTGGTGTAGTTTACAGAACATGGTGTTTCTTCCTCATAAACATTTAACCTGAGAAAAAAATTATTTTAAGTCAATATATGTATCAAAGTATTCTTATTTTAAAAGTGTAATATAAGCCACCATTTCTCCTTATTGAAGATCTCCACTGTAAAGTAAAACAGTGAATATCCTCAGCCCATCAAGCCAAATAAAGCTTAAAATCTGCAAGCAAGCATCCCACATAAAATCACAAAATTACATTTACATACTAAAATCTTAACCTACTGTGCTTCTCAAGATAACTAAAGCATAGCCTAATTAGCATCTTTTACAACTGACTCCCTCAAAATGAGAAAATGTCTTTATTATAAATTTATTTTTGGAGGCAACATGGAAGTTATGTTACCAGTACACATGAGGATGGAGTCCAAGCGGCCTAGTTCCTAGGAGAAAACTCAGAACAAACAAGTATTGCAAGTATCAGTACATTCAGAGTTTTTGCAGCATGTCAGGAGGTTCATTACCCAGTGCGACTACAGTATCAGAACACTGCAGTTTACAGAACACATCTCATACCTTACTATCATAAACAATTAAGTTTTTAATTTTCAAACTTTTTTGGTCTGAGCTTAAAATTTAAAAATACATACACACATAACAGAAACCATGCAAAACAGCGTTTTTAGAGCTGTCATACAAAATTTCATCTTGAACCTCCAAAAGGTGAGCAAAAAGTTTTGCATTATTTCTGAAAGCCCTTGCCCTGAGAGTTTCACATGTAAAATTGGGAAATAATGTCACCATTAAGATCTTGGGAAATACATTGAAATTAAGCCAGTTGCAATCAAATCCCATGCAACTGCATAACTGTGAGATTATTTTCCTTACATGAATGCTCTCACACTGAAGGTGGAGTGTAGCAGAAAAATGATCTAACATTATTTTGATATTTTTTAAATGTTTGCTTCAGTTTAAATTCTGTTAGCCAAATGTTCATTAAATCAAGAAGATCACAGCATCTACAGAGCAGGTTCCCCTAATAATAATGTAAACCAACATGAATGTTCAGTTACGACATCTATTTGGTTAGGATCTCTAAAATTAATGTACCAGCTACAATGACAGCATGATCAGCAAATCTCTAACTAGTCACCAGAGCTATTAGAAGCCAGCTGCTGTGTCACCCACTGAGAACTAGTGATACAGGCAAAGACTCCTATGTTCCTATTGCTCATCTCTTGAGCAGCTCAGGTGTTCAGAGCACAAACATATAGGCTGAAACGGTCCAGGTGCATGCCAGGAGTAGGAAGCAATCCCATAGTAAAATAGATCCCCCACCCTAAGGCCTAGATATGCAGCTAAAACACGAAACAAAATTCTGCAAAAGAAGTTCCATGAAACACTGCTATCTGGAGGGGCTCACATGAGCAAATGTTTCAAAGTCCCTTTACTAGTCTCAACCCCAAGAATAAGTGACTTCTAAACTCTCTGTTTTCCCCAAGATCTGACAAAACCACAAACCTCCAAGAGGAGAAACATCAGTGTGTAACTGTTCTTCACAACTGCAATTACTCACTGCAGATCTTGCCAATTAGGTAGCAAATGCCAAACCAGTTTACCCTTGGCTCTGAGAGGGAAAACACTCCTGCCACTGACATTTGACAATATTTTCCCATATTGTTGGTCAGTTCACCTCAGGAACAGATTTACAGCAAATAAACAAAATGCCCATGAATTTTTAATGACAAAACTGAGGGGAACACAAACACCATGTTTACTATAGGACACATCTGTTCTCACAGCTGCTGCTGATCCATTGAATACTACTGAGGTAAGAAATTTGTTAATATATGCCAAATGGTGAACCGCACTGAGACAACTCCTGGTTTAATTTGGAATACTCAGCAATAGCAGAATACTTCCATTTTATTAATGCCACAGTAAAAGGCTGATGAGAACTGTGTTATGCCTGTGACATTTCTTTGCAAATGTTTACCGGTCTAATGTAAAAAAAAACAACTTCTGCAATGGGGGACGTACTTCCTTCCTGGCATCTCCCTTAATATTTTGGACTCTTGAGTACACCATCTATCTGTGGCAGAAGTATGATTGAGGAATGGAAAGAACAGTGTGAGGAATGCAATTTCAATTCCTGAGGACAACTCTTTAATCAATCATTATGTTCCTTCCAGTTCATGGAACAACACATGACACTAAACCAAGAAGATGATGGGAATAAATTAAAACTATGTAACTGGAGAGATATGTTGCATAGTTACTGTAACTATCTTGCCCATTGGTCTGACTACAAACCTTCCTGCTCTTTGAACTTACTGTAGCATTGTTACAGAAAGTAAGTACTGAAAGACCCTGAAGAGGCCATCTTCAAAAAAAAAAAAAAATAGTAAAAAGCACTATATATAAAGCAAAACAGTCTTAACTGCAGCTGAAAAACATTCCTTGTTAACTTTAAATAGAAATTCAGAACTCAGGTGCAAAAGAGGTGATTCAAAAGGAAAAGCATATGTATTACACAGGTAACACCATTACATGGAAACATGCGGTTATTTTGTGAAGAGCCATCTATTCCTACACATACTCAAGTAGGATACATGAATGTCCGTACATTACCTCTACAATCCTTCAAGAAGGAACAAATTTTATCCATTCCATATGGCTATTGCTATATTTAGTTTAATGCAAATCCTGAAAAACCAGCAGACTTACAAAGAGAAGGGGAGATGTTGTAATGCCTCTGCGCGTGGCTTGCGACC
>VZRZ01007597.1:383347-441322 GCA_013398175.1 Climacteris rufus
GAGATACTAGGCTCAGAAAGCAACTTAATACAACTTACACTACTGAACAGCTATTTCATCAAATAGCTTTTTTTGCCTGAGTTAAAAGGTAACACTACAACCAATTGGTCAAGGAAAAGGCAAAACTGTCAGAACTTAAAGTACAGCTGAAACCAGTATTTAAAAAAGGCTGCAAATATAAATCTCACTTTATTAATATAATTTACTCTCTCATGAAAAAACTTCATTATAATTAGGCTGAACAAGTATATCATCAATTTTAAAGAATTTGGAACTGGTCAAATAAGGAAGTTAAAATACTAAACAGCATACCAGAAGAGGCTTCCAGTCTTTCTAATCTGCTGATCAACCAATCAAGAGATCCAGAAAACTGAGCACAGTTTTTACGATTTCCTCGAATCAGAGCCGCTATGGGAAAAAAGAGAGAAAGAGGAAAAAAAAATCATAATTATGAGTACATTTATATATAAATCATTCCTGTCTTGTCGAGAAGGATCCAGTAAGTCAGATCCTTAATCCTTAATTATTGATGTTCTTGATTTAAATTTAATTTAAATGTAAGTGATAGTTAGAATTAAGCATAAGAAATACCTTTGATTAAAAAAAATGACCTTTAAGGAATTTTAATTATTTTGGCTTTACAATCATCTCAATAAACCCTGCAAAATGCTCTACATGAAGTGGCCAGTACTGACAGAATCACAGAATTAACTAGTTGGAAGAGACCTTTGAGATCACCAAGTCCAACCTATAGCCTAACACTTCCTCATCAACTAAACCATGGCCCTGAGTGCCACATCTGATGTTTTTTTAAACATGTCAAGGGAGAACACCACAGAAAACAGCTGCTACTATAGAAACAAGTTTCTGTAAACCAGTATTCTTGTACTGACAGAAAACATTGGAAAAGCAGAGAGTGAAGCCAACAACATAGGTGATGACTGTAAATTGTTTTCTACTGATACAATACCTTTGTTCAGAAGCAATAGGAACTAAAAGAAGATAGATGTCCAGGAAGTGTTTGCCATACTTTTGACAAGGTTGTAGGTAGGAAATAACTGGTTTGAATCTGTTGCACCCTCAAGCTTTAAAATGAAGATTGAAGTAGACTGAATCCATGCACTGACTTGGTGCATGACTGCATGGAATTAAAATCTTATGGAACACTAAAGGCAACCAGAAGCCTGCCCTGACCTGGATTACCTGCATCTGCAGGCATGTGCATACACAAGAGCTCTCAGAGAAGCATCTGTTCTACTTCAAAAAAGACAGAGGCATTAACACTTCTCTTTGGTATGTGGAACAGTGCAAACTGCTTTTCATAAGATTGTTTTCCAGCATTGCCAACACAGTATTTCAATCTGAAATTTCCATTATTATTTCCAGCAGCAGAGACTTTTTGTCCTGCTAAGAGGAAATGGCCTCTTAAAAGCTATGTTTTGTTGTTGCACAAATTCACTATATTATATTGCAAGTTTTTATGCTGCTTTATTTATAAAAGATTAAACTCAGAGACTTATGACATAAATATGATAAGAAACTATGTGAATGAGGCAGAGCAACCTTGCAGCTAATAGCAAACAAGTCACTGCACTGATAGTTCTATATCATGAAGAAAAACAAAACCTAACAGCAAAATAAACAAACAAAAAAATTCTCTTGCTCTACTATATAATAAAAAATCTGCACCTGAAATCTTACACCTTTAATTAATCATGACCACAGCTATTTGAAAATACTTGAGAATCATAAGAGGGGGAGCATCTTGATAAAACACACAGACTAGAACTAAGGAAACCAGTTTCTGAAAGTGAATTTTCTAATTGTTTATAGGCAAGCCACACAATCTCATGGTGCTTCAGATAGAAACATAAAATGAAGGTAGTAACAGTTCAATGCTTAACACATCACTAAATTTAACCTCATTAACAGTAATAAGACACAGATGGCTTCATAAATGCAGCTCAGCACAAGTTTTTGAAAGGTTAGAATTCATTGGTTAAAGCTGTGTGTTAAATGAGGCAGAGACACTTAAAACTGAAAACCAAAAATAACACCCAACAGTTGCTTTTCTTATTCCCTACTACTCTGAACAAGATCAGCATTCAGTTTTAAAGAAATAAAAACCATGGTGTGGTCAGACATTAAAGTCACATCACTGCTTATACTCCTGCACATTCTTTTGTAATACAGAAGGATCAAGTAAAAGTTCACAGTGAATGTATGCATTTGTAACAGAGAAAGGACAGAAGTCTTAGTAGATATACGTCAATCATTTCAAATTGAAAGACAGTAGATTTAGATGGAATATAAGGAAGAAACTTTTTGCAATCAGGAAGGCTGGACTAGATGATCATTAAATGTCCCTTATGACCCAAACCATTTTAAGATTATATAATATGACAGTACCCAGTCTCAATGTCTGTAAATGCCTTCATTGTCATCACAGTGAAATATAACAAAATGTCAATGGCATGACAAAAGCCATGAATTCTGGCATCACAGTTTACTTTTATTTATGTGCAGACTCAAAAAACTAAGTACTGTTTGCCGAAGCAAGACTGAGCAAGCAATATTCATTTGTCATCCATGTAATTACTGTACAGATCCAGCTTTATTCAGAACAGAGCAACATACAAATTCATTATAGCCAGATCAAAGCCAGGCTTCCTAAGCATTAGCTGCCAGAAGATAATGCATTTAGGGGAGTAACATCAGAGGGCAGGAGGGGCACAGAGACTGGGAAGTCAACAAAAGCTTGTGTGTTGTTCTCCTCACTACTAGTCCATGGAAACAATACTTTGTACAAAATAAGCAGACTCTTTCAGAAGGAATTTTCCAGTCTTGCCAATTGGAAATCAAACCATTACTTGCTCCATTACTTGTGCTTAATGTAACAGGAGATAAACTAAACTGTAAGAAAAAACTTAACTCTGTCCTACACCCTCCAGCCACAGAACTCCATCATCTAACATCTACACCCCAAAAGGCCATAATTTGATTTTATGGAGATTTTAACTCTCTGGACCTAGTCTGGACACTTATAAATGTTTGTAATTCCTGACATAACTTCTTTAATTGATTGTTAATACATCAAATAACCGCAAAGGCAAAAATCTTGTTTAATTTGTATTCTAAATTTCTACACAGTGGAAATTCTTTCCTACTAAAACAGATATGTGTTTCTTTATTTTTTACTCTTTACTACTTTGAGCTAAAACTATCCAAGTAATCCATAATATGTCTTACCTAGTAATTCATACAAAGAATTCAGAATAGATTTCCATGCTTCTCCAGCTTCCTTCCCAGCTACATCTGCAAAGTGAGCTGCACTGCTGTATACATTCAAGCGATCAATACATTCAAGAACAAGGTTGATCATACCCTAAAAATGGAAAAGCTCAGATTGTCAGAGAAAAAAAAAAGGTATTTTTTAGATGCAAACACGAAAGATTTTCAGAAGTCTAAGAAAACAAAACACGAAAGACAGGATATGCAAAACACAAGAATATATATGTGAAGCCAAACAAGCAATCCCAATGGAAAACTTTCCTTCACTGTGGTAACAAATAATTACCATTTAGGATGGTCAAATTAAAACAAAAAATAAACAGTATTCATGGCATAACTTTAGGCAAGTTTCTAGTCTGGAGGATATTTAGGCATCTGACAAAGTATAGGCAACTATTACTACCAGAGAAATAACAGAAAATATAAAACAAAATATTTAAAGAATGCTTATTAAACCAAAGCATCCATCTACATCAAGAGATTAAACTCTAATAGAAAAAATTGATTCATACATAAGGAGAAAATTATGGATAGGACTCAAGCTGCAAGGTCATCTAATTTTTTTAGAAAGGGAAAAAGAAGTAAGGTCTTAAATGTATTCCTTCAAATATGCAGGAAAAACAGCAGATCTAGAGAGATTATAAACGTAGCAAACAGTTTGACCCTTACAGGATTAAAAAAAAAACCACTGCAAGCATAATCCATATTAGATATCAACACTACAGATATTGTGAAAGAACACCTGCAGACAACATGCTGGAAAATCAGAAGTAAAACTGAGAGAAGTACCTCTTCTTGGAAGAGGTTCTGGCGATTCTTCAGTGCTCGGAGCCTGTTTTGTTTGTTTTCATGCTCCAAATGTTCATCAGGAGGGTGAAAGTAGCCAATCAAGTCCTGAAGGCTCAGACTGACTGACTCAATAGGCAAATCGATGGTGGAAGACTTCACTTTCTTGCTGAGAGCATCAAGGCCCCTGCAAGCACATGCAAAGTCTCCTGAGAGTTGAAAATTAATTTACTTGATTGTTCAGACTCTTTATTTATTTAAAAGCAAAGTTTGTTTAGATGCCTAAGCTCAACTCATTTTCTGACAGCAGCTTCTCAAAAATTGTTTGTCTGTCCATTCTGCATTTAATAATCTACCCCTTCCCTCCCAAATATAACCTGAAAGCATCAAAAATATTGTTTCTCTTAAATTTTTTTGAAATCCAGAAAACACATTTCAATATTATACCTTCAGATGTAGTAGTTTCATAGGCAGAGTAAAAGATGAAGAGAAGTTATTGTAAATCTGTACAAAGCATCACGAAGCTGGAATGGACAGAAGTTAAAGAAACCACTCCTACAGCGCTGAGGAGAGTCTAGATTGTGTATGGAGGCTTTCAAACGTGTTGCTAACATTTTCTTAAGCCCTTCACAGTGTGGGAAAATGTAGCACTTCTAGACACACTGTCCCAGTACTTCATTAGCTTTTTTGTATCCCTGACACCCAATTCAAGTTTGGCCTTGCTATAGTCTATGATCATTCTCTCTCAGAAGTGGAATGCTGACTGGTCTCATCCATGTTGCATCTGCCCCTCGCTCAGCTGAATCCCTTTGCAAATAATGCAAAGTTTTAAAAGGATAGCTATAAAAGTTATCTTTAAAACTTGATTTTTATTGTGAGCATGTTTTCCAAAGTGCAATTTTTCTACTGACTTTGTGAGAAAGTACAGAACTGTACACTTAAAGTAATAATTTTCATCCTCTCCAATTCAGCTTTTTCTTCTTGGAGTAACATCTTGCCAAAACTAAACTGTTAAACACTACCTTGGACTCCCTGTGCACTCCACAAAAATCTCCACTGTAATTTAGCAATAGCTTGATTTTTGAAACCTTATCATTAAATTGCCTTTCTCTGTCTTTATCTTTTATGGCATTCTTAGAAGCTTCTGTAAAGGCGTATTATTTACAAAGTGACCCAGGGCTTACATTTCTTTTGTATTTTAAATGTCATACAGTAGACAATTCTCCTGACAGGTGATTTTGTCTGTTGTTATTTAAGTGCCTTGTTATGTTTTTCAACAAATTGACACGTGTGTCTTTGGCTGTGCCCTGATCTAGGACATGGTTGCTTCAGGTCACCATTTCCCACACTATTTTTTCCTTGAGACAAATGAGTTCTTATGAAATTCTTATCATTCCATATAGACTTACTGCATATCATTATTTTTCTAATGCAAGCTGCACTGATGAAAGGGACTTTCATCAATTACTGAAATCACAGGTGCTTGAGAATTAGCATTTTATCAGCATTATTTAGGAATAGGAAGATAAAAACAAATTGCATAAATCTGACAGGATTTTTAAATGTCTAATTACTATAAAATAAAGTACAACATTTTTTATGTTTCAAAATATTAAAGAAACAAGTAGCATTACAAGGGAACAAATAAGCAAAATGTAATGTGAGGGTAGAAAAAAGGTATAATTTTTAAGAAAAATTCCAAAGACTATGAATTTCCATAGTATATTTGTGTTTTATAGGGATCTAGTTATACAGTTATATCTCCCTCTCCCAGGTTTTTCAAGGAAAAGCACCTTTAAAAACCATACTTAGAAAAGAAAAAGCTAAATGATGCACCACATGACTTCAAGCAAATTTCAGCAAGGAAAGATCTTTCTTTTATGCGTTGTTTGCATTTTCTCTACGGTTATGTATTTAAATCAATATTTAACAATTAATTAATGTTAGAGGACAGAGAAAAGAAACTGACCAGTATCTCCCAAGGTACTTATCTGCTGATAACACAAAGAATTGACATAAAGTCTGGTTTGAGGAGCATTGATCCATTTTTTTCTGAAGGCTAAATTGTTCCCTGTTGTGTTAATCGCCACTTTGAATAAAATAAAAAAGAAAAAAAAAGGGGAATTAAAAGACCATTTTAAAAGCACACCTGATGAACCTGTTGAAAAGGAAGACTGTACTGCGGATGACACGTGCTGTACGGGATTCTTCATTCTGAGATCTGGACAGTGTTAAACCATCGTCCATGTGACCTTCATGGTGCATTATTGCCTGCAAAACAAAAACAAGAAGCAGTCACTGCAAAATGAGACATTAAATAAGAAGTCTGAAAACTCACCCTATAGGACAGGCTAGGAAATTATGAAGTCACACATAAAAATAACAATTTGATTAAAAACAGATAATTTCATGGTTTAATTTCTCATGTCCAAGGACACACCTCTACTGAGCCACAGATTCAGTACCATTATAATCTCAAAGCCACAGCTTTTGTAAACAATAGACTTTCTTTTTTAAATAAATAAATAAATAAATATCCAAGGGGGTTTTGCTTGCTGTCTGTTTCTATCTATCTACATTAAAAATAGTTCCCTCATAGAGCAGCAAATCCCTGAAGCACACAAGGTCCTAACAGGTATTTTTCTACTGCTCCTCCTTTCTAAGGGTGTTACTGGCCTTTTCTGGCTATGCTTTGAGTAATTTCCAATAACTTACAGTTTTTCATGGTTAGTTATCATGGCTCTGAAGGTATTCAATCCAATCTACATAAATATTTTAAACCTCTGCTCTAACTTTATAGTTCTGGTTTGCGAAACAGTAATGGAAAACACTACAGTGTTAAGTTGTAAAAGAATCTTTTCCTGTTTTATGATGCTGAGCTGGCAATCTGCTTGGCTATGATTATTGTATAAAGGAAGGAACTTCTCAGGACTCAAGACTTGAACATTCCAGCCCAAAAGACAATACACTTACAATGTGGAAAGAAATACTTTGAACTAAAAGCCTCCTCAATCCAAACTACTGAAGAAAGGAATTTTTATCATATTCTATAGGTGCTTACTAGTACTTTAGTTTGAAAATAAATATATGTAGATTTATCAGTGTTTGTGGGCTAATGTCTATAGGCTAACACACGTACTTTGTCTGGCTTTCAGTTTGAGAACTCAGTACATCACAACTTTTCAATATATGTCTGAAAAAAACCCATCTCTGACATGGAGGCATGCTAAGGCATGGTCAAAATATTTGAAACCCAGAAATTAGTTGGTTCATGTAGTTCTCTTCATTTCCCATCCCCCACCCCCCACCCACCCTATCAGGCTGTGAGGGAATGAAATGCATTCCTATATGCAGTCTTACCTTTCGTTGCAGAGAACCCATTCTTACAGACTTTGCATCAGCAGACTGGTACGTGAGCCATAAGCCTGTATCTACATGTTGTATAAAGCATATTGAATCCCCATACTTTATTTCAGGTGCTCCCATTCCATCCACCTCTTTTCTTGTCCCTATGTCCAACTTTTCCTGATGACGAAAAAATGCATATAGAACAATAACCAACATGTTAATATTTGCATAAAACATTAAATATTAGGCAGTTGTCCAGAACAGGACCTAAAAGAATACTCGAGGTCCTTCTTTAAAGATATTATTAAAAAAAATGGGAAAGTATAACTTCTAGTTGAAGACAGACAAAGAGAAATCACACAAAGAGAAATGCCATGGATGGCATGCAAAACCTGTGTTATTACACTTGGAAAGCCATATGTATTCAACATTCTCTGCTTCTCCTGATCAGCAGATGACAAGCATTTTCTTGCAGCTCCTCAGAGTAATGTTACAAAGAGTGAATCAAAAACTTCTACTTGTTCTATCCATCTACAACCAGGAAAGATTAGAAGAATGATTACATTGTACCCATGTGCCCTGAGAATGTGGCAAGACAACTTCACAATAAAAGATGACAAAGATTGGGTTTTCTAAACAAACAAACAATCTCTAACTTATTAAAGGATATTTAAAAGCAATTTTTAAGTAAAGAGAGATGTCCTGTAACTAGATTTTCAGCCTACATTCATGAATGCACTTCGAAGCATTAAAAAAAAAAAGTAAAATAACACTGAGGTGAAATTCCTATTATTACTTTTCGTAACATTAAACTTTCAGATATAATATATGCATCAGTTCAGGTTGTTTTCTGATTGGGTCTGGATACAGATGTTAATTTTGCTACCTTGTAAATAACTGATTCCTTAAATGCTGAAATTCTTATTAAAATCGTCTCCATCGATATATGGTAATAATGGATTTACTAATAATCTGGTGCCAGTTAAAGAGTTATTGTGTGCCTCTATTTCATTATTAATTTATTGTTTTGTTGATATCATTTCTCTAAATGTTGCATTTAAATCTTTCAAAAGCTAGCACAAATAACCTCTATGTAGTAATAGCTGGAAATTGAAAAGCTATTTATAATATGACATTGCAAAGATATGATGATACAGGAAAAAATAAATTAGATACGGAAATCACATGAGAAAAAAGACAACCCGATTTCAAGCTCCAGTCTTTTGAGATATACTGTGAACCTGTGTGAACATACTATGCTCCTACATTGTAAGATTTTTTTTCAGGTATCACAATTATTTTCTGAAGATATGAATATAAGAATTCACAGATTTCCCCATAAAGCACTGTAAATAAGATGAGGGATTATTAATTTAAAATGTTATTGCATACTTTGTTTAAAATCTACTGGCTGTAACAGAAAATGAAGGGGTTAGATATTGAAATCTTCATTCTAATTAGAATTAAATTTATTTGGAATAAAAACTGCCGTGCCAACAATTTGTCAAACAATTTATCAAAGATCTCTGTTCTCACTTATGTCAGCTCTGAGCATAGGTTTAGAGCCCAGATTTAATTCAATCCCATCAAACTGAGCTCTCTTGTGCAAAACAAATATAGTAGCCAGGAAAGCATTGTGTAAAAGCTGGACTACGTATAGGAGAGAAACAGAAGACTAGAGGATGGTGGGGGCCAGCAGGCATTAGATCATTCATTTGGAGGCTTCAAGACACTGAGCTTTTTGTGCGAGTGAACAGGAATCAAAAATTGTTTATAAAGGGGAAGATTTGAATGGGGTGTTGGGTTCATACCAATAAACAGGAGGTAGTTGAGAAAGCACATATAATGGATCAATCTCATTACCTACGGTAAAACAGCTCATCAGTGAAAATTAGGATATGAAAAACATCAGAAATAATCATGTCACTAATTAATAATTGTACACTGGTACAGACATTACATGATGTAAGTTTCTAGCCACACTCTTACCACATATGTAACCTGCCCTTACTTAACCACGCGCTAATTCTTCCTATAGCATTTTTACAAGGAAAACTTTCGTTTTTATTTGCAGTCTACACCCATTCTCAGATGATCAACCTTTACTAAACAAGGATCAAAAATCTTCCATTTATTACACTGGAACAGACAGCAACAAGTGTGTTTTGCAATAGTCTGTAAACCATCTCAGTAATGCAAAACAACAAGCATGAATAACAATTAGAAATGAACAGACTTTTTGAACAATATGACAGATTTTCTCCAGAAGGATGTCCTCTTTATAAATAGTTTTTATTCCACGCATACAAGAACACAAGCCAATCTTCCCACTCTTGTTGTGGGCTACATGAACAAAATCATTTAAAATGGTTTAATTTTAATGTTGAAAAAATTATTCTATGAAGCCTCACCTTAAACATGTTATTACAGTCTAATGTTTCTGTTTAATTCCTTATAACATTCCAAAATTACTTCCCATGACTAAGACTTGTCTTTTCAACTTTATATCTTGTCATCTGACCCAACTTATACTGTCTGTGGCACACTTTCAGGACTGATATTCTAAGACCTCACCAATTACAAGAAGCTAATTTATGTCTGTTTTTTAAGCTGACATTAATATATTTTCTATGCAATTTTGGTAAGAAACAGCTGCAGACATAAAAATACAAGCCATAAATTTTTATTAAAATTCATAGGTTGGTATTTCTGTCCAATGAAAAAGACTATGGACAGGAAAAGCACGTATAACAGGCAGAATGTATAATCATTCCTAAATTGGTAAAATTACCTTATTTCAATGGAATAGTGATGTTAAAACAATGCTTTTTATCAAAAATAATCAATATTGAGCAAATGTAAAAGAAAAAAATCCACAAAACTTGACCTCTAAAAACTCATATCCATAAATGAGCCATATGTTTGTAGATATCTGTGCACATCCTGTGCTGAGTGAAGTGAGACTATGAGAGAAAAAAAAAAAACAACTTTTTTGAATGTCAGATGCTTGAAAGGCTAATATATGTTGCATTTAATGATAAGGATAATATATGAAAACCAGTGCAAAAAAGCCAGTAAGAAAAATTAAGAGATTGTTAGCTCCTCTGAAAATGCTTATGTTCTGAGTGCTGTTTGGCAACACTTTGTGATATTTTCAAGCTTTCACAAAAAAACCAAAAAAAACAAAACAAAACAAAAAAAAACCCGCCAAAATAAAAAACCCCAACCAAACAAGCAGAAAAACCTTCAGCTTTCTAATTGTCTTCTAGACTATTTTTTAAATTCAGTACTGGCAAGCTAGTATCTTTAAGATGATGAGCCTTGCAAATAATAGGATTAAAATAATAAATGTTGAGCCTTGCATTTGAATCTTCAGATTTACAGGGATACATATTCAATATTGTCTTTGCAAACATGAAAGCTGATTTTCATTTAGAAATTGAAGTTACTATCTACTCACATACTTGAAGGAACTGATTCTTTAACATTTTCTTCTCCCTTATTTGTTTTTGCCTATTTAAAGCTAACTTCCTATTGTGCAATAAGTTGTGTCCTCACAGTTCTTCTTCCCCCATCTTTTCAGGTACTGGAAGGAAGAATTACGACTGTGGCAAAAAAAGGCATGAAATTTCTATAAGAAAGACCTAGCCACTTGAAATACTGACAGGTACTAATGCTCTGTACTCAGTAAAGAAGATTAGGGGCTCCCTCTTACCCATTAATAATTTTCTGGGTGCTAACTACACGCAACAACATAAGTGAAAGGTTGGCTGGTTTGTTCATACACACTCAGAGGAAAAGAGACCCTAAATCTGCCTATATCCTCTGCAGGAGCCTTTCTAGAACTGCTATAATTTGAAATTTTATTTTAATGCTCTTTCCCAGAAAGGGAAGGCACCTATATATTTTTAATGCCTGTATCCTAATAAAGTGAAATATGACACTCCTATATAAAGTCCAAAGCAGGAGACTGAATCACAGGACCAGGTTGAAAGGGACCAGAGTGGGTCATCATTCCTGCTCAAGCAGGGTCATTCTAGAGCACTTGGCACAGGATTGCCTCCCGACACAGCAAACCATATACTCCTCCTCCCCCATATCTCCATAATTCCCTCCAATAAGTTGTTCGTTCAAATGAATGTTGAAACTACAACATTTACATCAATATGATCTTCCAAACTTCCAATTTCTTTGAAAATCCATATTTAAACATCAGTAAGATTATATCTGTCATGTGCTGATTAGCCTATATGCCCCTCTTAAAATTCTCTTTCTGCTTCAAGAATTTATTACCATAACATGTTTCTGCCTGCCCCAAATACTTTTGTCTTTGCTCTACCCAGCATAAAATAGGTTTGGCCACTAACAACTAAATCAAACAATGTTAGCCTTTTATTTTGAGCATGGCCGTACAAAACCAAACAAAACATTTCAAAACATAAAACCTCAAAATAATTTCAAAACAGACTTCCAAATTCAGGTTGAAAAAAAATTAAAAGAAGAAACTTCAAATACAGCATCACCTAATCTCCAACATACACGTCCATATGCTACTTAGAAAACAGAGACAATCCACCTTATCCATATTAACAACAGACACTCTTTATTGCTAAAAGTTCTTGCCTTCAAGCATTATTTGGACTAAATAAACCATGCAATGGGAGAGCACAGTATATTGTTCCACTCTTTTTGGAGTAACCCCTGCTGACAACCCATCTTGAAAATCAGTGGATGAATTACTCTATCCCTCTTGCTTTAAAGCTTTGAGATCTAAAGCAGCTGCAACAGAAAATCCCTAATCTGGTTGCACTGCATTGTCCTAAAATATTGAAGCATTTCTATGACTTTTCTAATTGGTTTTAAAAAATATACATTGTCTGGGTCTCAAAACAACCACCTGAACTACAGTCTTACTACAGTCTTTGTTATCAAGAATGCAAAAGTCTATGTACCTGCTTTTGGGCATCTATTCTTTTCTTATCTTCCCAATCAGTCCAATAATATATATATATATATATATATATAAAGTAAATTGTGTAGAGAAGTTATTGAGTAATTCTCTTTACTGTTACCTAATATTTTAGAAGATAATTTTTTACAACAANATCTTCCCAAGCAGTCCAATAATATATATATATATATATATATATATAAAGTAAATTGTGTAGAGAAGTTATTGAGTAATTCTCTTTACTGTTACCTAATATTTTAGAAGATAATTTTTTACAACAACAAAATCATTGTTGGAAAGTTTTTGGAGACACCGTGCTACAGATGAAAAGTAGGCTAAATCAAAGGATATTTAAGATTTTATCATATTATTATTTTTAACTGTTTACCCACTACAAAAAGTACTGGTTTAAACCTGAAATACTTATTGAAGCTGTAAAAATGAAAAGTCAATTTATGCTAACTTCAGATTAGATAACAGTAAAGTATCTACTGACAGAAATCCTGAAATTCCAATTTAATTTCAATAACCCACAATATTATAAATGTTTCCTATGACAGATATAAGCAATGAGGCAGCAGACAAGTTAATGAGATAAATAAATCAGACACGAGCAAATTGTTCAAAAGTGGGAAAGCAGCACAAAAAAAAGCCCCAATCAATGAAACAACGACAAAAAAGAAACTAACAAGGAAAATAAACCAAACAAATCCAGAAACACACAGACAGCCAGCAACACACAGACAAAGTATGATAAAAGAAGCTTTCTAGATATTGATTATACTGAGTTTTGGAATTTTTTTAATCAGTGAAAAGACAGTAGGCTCCAATAATTAATGCAATCACAACAAACAGAAAATATCTAAATCTTGCTTTCTAAAGAGATTGGAATTACTACTAGTTATATTAATGTTACACTGATTCCATACCTTGGAAGACCGAAAACAGAATGCTGTAGATTTTACATCTGCCTTCTCTTTGTCTGTAAGTAGAAGACTCTTGTCATCCAGGAGACTTAAATATTTTCCTGTTGTTATATGTCTCAGTCTGAATGGCTGTCCCCATCTAATGTGGCTGCCACTCCACCTAAGAGAGTCCATTGAAAATATTTATTAAAAAAAAATAATAATATTTTAACTACTGGCAAAAATATTTTAAAGTACATTATATTGCCAACTAACTGCTAAAAATATAAAATTCACATGTTGGAGTATCAGCAAGAAAGTGGCTACGTCGTGGTTATCCCCTATAAAACCATTCTAATAAACAATCCTAAGGTCTTCCTTTGCACAGGCTGCCTTCATTCAGACTGAATTCCTCTTGAGAGAAGGTACAGACCGCCTACAGAAAAGGAGGCTTCTGCTGTACACAAAGAGTTTAGATCTGCCAGTTCCCTGTCCAACATTTCATCTACCAGCAGCTGGGATTCTTCACTCTCCTAGAGTCCTTATCTTTTAGCAGTCAGCAGATTTTAAGCACACTTTAAATGTTGTGCAAAAATAAAATGGCTAAATAAATAAATAGAAAACTTCCTAAAATAAAGATGAAAACTTATTAAGCAAAAAATGGTCCAGATTCTTCATATTCTATAGGAGGAAGAAAGGTAAAGTTTATCTAAGTTCCCCAAAAATTACTCAATTTAAAATACAGGTTACTGGTTTCCAACTTCTTTCCTTAAAATAAAAATTCAGCCCCTCTGTTCTTTCTGTTTAATTCCTGATGACAAACTTGTGTAGGGGTACCTAAGGAGCATGTATTTCACAAAGGCTTTTCAGAAGGCTTCTCAAATATTCCTTAGACTGAAAAATTGTCACAACTAGGATATTTTCCTGAGTCTTCACAAAACGTTCTTCTTATATCTTCAAAAGTTTCCACTTCAGAATGTATGTGTGTGCTGCATTTTGGAGAGGAAATCACATCTTTATTCTGTGCTTGCAAAATCCCTGTCATAATGGAGTTATTATATACTGCCAAGGTTCTGATGTGCTTCCCGAAATACTAGAAATTCTCTATGCTTACTGTGAGTTTAAAGAGCATAAAATTATTGACAAATGTTCACATAATATCAATCAAATATACAAATGCATCCTTATGAACTCAACCTCCTTATAAACTTAGTCCCATACTAGAATTTTGTATTACTGTATCTTCTCAAATGCTTTTAAAGTAATTCTAGGTACAGCATTTTAAAACATAACAAGTTATTATGCCTACGTTTTTGTATACATTCATGTGCAAGTCTGAAAATCCCTTAAGTTAGCACTTACACAGATTTAAGTCATTTTCATTTTCCTTGACACAAGGACATGGCAGATTAAAGAACTCACCTATTCAATACAAATACCCCCTTGTTGAAAAGTGTCTTCTTAAGAGTTGGCCATATTGCATGCAAAGTATGCAAAACCAATTCAGCAGACATTTTTAAAGTGCAGTTTTTAAAAGGCTTCTCTTTCGTAACAGGATTTATTACACTTCAGTGATTAAACTTCTAAATGTTTTTAGTTATTGGTTTTAAAGAGGCCAGAAGAATAAAAAAGTTTTCACCCTCAACTATTTTCTATTGCAATCTACAGTCTCTTCTGTCTCCTACGCAGCAAAACCCATATACTCCACAAAAGCACATCTGACTCCAGTGTTCTAGCATAACTTCTGTTTCTCAACTCAGTAAAATATCAGGTCATGAATCTCAGCTATTGTGTTGCTGAGTCTGGTAAAATACATTAGTTCTGCACCTTTCATATTACGGGTCATGTTGGGGAGCTGCCTTTTCTCTTGTCTGATTCAGTTTTCTCTTGGACCCAGTAGCTACACACCATAAGAAAAAAAAAAAAAAAAAAAAGAAGTAGACAAATTGAGCCATGCCCCTAGTTCATGGCTCCAGGATAGGAAAAATAACAACACATGTGCACTTACGAGAAAAGTCTTTTGAGCAGAAAGTATCTTGTGAAGCCATTTCTGACTGCTAAAAATATTTTCCTGCAATATGAGAACATGAACCCTGTCACCTTTTGGGAAAGAAAGCAATGCTGAGCAATAGTATTTGGTGTGCCATGGCAGGGCTTCCCAAGGGCATCTGCACATGTAGATGTTCTCCAATAATGAGCAGAGTTGAGAAAAAAATTGCTCCTTCAGAAACATGTAAAATTTGCATAAAATTATATCTGCAGTCATCCTGGGAAGGACTACAACTGCTTGAGAACTTCAGGCATCATATACAAAACTACAAATTGAAGCATTTGCATGAATAGTAAAGGACTGCAATTCAGCAATGAATGTATACAGCTATTAGAATATCATACAAGAAAACAGGTTGATGAGAGACATGTAGGAGAGAGTGTTATTCTTGGGATTTTATTTGGGTCTTTTTTCCTGGTAAAAAAATCATGTTTCTTAAAAAGAAAGGTTACCACTGCCTTTGTTATAGTTGTTTTGACAGTCCTTACAATTTTTTTCAGTCATTTGTGTTCAAATTTTTACCCTTCAAAAGTTCGTATACAATTCCTGTTGAAGTGATATATATGATGATGGACATAACAGAAATCTGTCATTTCTTGGATCCTTGTGTTGCTCCAGTACTGCTTATTAGGGATGTACACGCCATGAGGAAAATAAAAAGCCAGAGATCCTGCCACAGTTTCATTGTTGTTGTCACTGTCTCAAGGTCTATTTTAGTCCAAAGGAAAAATCTCACTGCCCTATCACTGACATTTCATGTCATCCTATTAATAAAATGCACACACAGAAAACAGCATCATTGGAGTGTAACCTTTTCATAAGCTGCTTTGATTTAATCTCTAAAAAGCTATCATTTATTAGTCACTAGAAACTTTATCACAAGCACATAATGTAATATGATTTCAGTGCAATTTTACACTGCAATTACCTTAAATAACAAGGCACAATTCTTTACTACTGCTCCAACGCTTCCAATAATGCATGATAGCATTTTTTCTGTAAATTTTTTACTTTAAAGACTTCCAAATGGCTTAAACAAGCTGGGGGAGGAGTGTTACACACGAGTTATTTTTTCTAAGGAAAACAGTTCTGTTTATGTCCCATATGTGGTAAAAATGTAATTTGTGAATTCACTGACAGCTGTAACAACTTCAAAGAAATAATCAAAACACACACACACACACACACACACTCAACGGGAATTTGCTTAATATTTCATGGAAGTGATATAAAGCATCTTTTAAGGCTTACTTTAGTCTTACTAATCAGGATTTATAATTTTCATGTTGCTTTTATAGGATCACTTACTATACAAAAAGTGTCCTGCCAAACGTCCTTTTTCTGAGATAGATTTTACTTACGCAACTCTTAGAGTCTCTAGTCGCCAAAGGGAGCGAGCATGAATGGACACAGCACCGCCTTCATAATGGACAGTTCTGAAAAACAAGCAACAGCATAGACCAAATGCTCAGCAGAATTCATCATATGTGTCTGTTCCTTTAACCACATATCTCATTTTACGACTGTCAAAACAATTACTGCATTTGTCAGATTCGAAGATTATTAGATTCAAAACCCACTCATGTCAATTAAACTTTCAGACTTGTTTATTCCAATTTTGTTTTAATTGTCCTTAGCATCCATTATTGTGATATTCATAGTAACAAGGTTTATACAGTGTTTGCTTAGACATTTTTCTCAGTGTTTTAAGGATAGAGAATCCAGGGAAAAAATAATAATAGCCTGATAATTACAGCATTGCTAGATTCTAACAAAAAAACAAATATCAAATAATGATAAAGCTTTGTGATCACCGCATGTATCTCCCAAGAAAGGTAGTGTTTTCTCAGATCTTATACTATTAAAATAACTGCAACTTATTGCATTATGAAAATTGTACTTATTTACTACTTTATTTCATTATCATAACACCTAAAGTGTTACAAGAACCACACTGATACAGTCTTCATATATCTCATATGTTAATAGATTCCTATTCACAATTTTTTAAATGTAATGACCTCTCTAGTTCCTGCATATAACTAGAAATCCAAGTGTCTCTAGAAAACAGTCAATGAGGTGTAAAAAAGGTGGAAGGTTTTTTTCTCCATTATTCTACACACAGATAAGTGACTATATTGGATGCTCAAAATGGTTAAGATTTATGGCCACGAAAAGCCCTGAGCAGATAACCTGGTTTGTCTACAAAGTAAACACTAAGGAAAGTTAGCATTGCCATTCTAAATTTAGGGAGCCATTCTCTGGGTTATGTCCTACCTGTGCCTGTATTTCTGACCTATGACACTGACAGAATTTTAAAACCTAGGCATTTCCTTTGGGAAAATGAATAAAGGAGTCACTTATGCAAAGGAGTGCTGTTCCTATGCTTATCAGATCAACCATGTCAGGGAACACTGCCAAAGAATGGCCTAGTTTTATAGATCCTGGAAGAACATATGGATTGAGTAAACGTTGTGATCTTCAGCCAAGATCAGCCACTGCCCAAAATAGCCAGAGGCATAACTTTAAGGAATAATAATAATGAAATTGTAAGCATCCCCCATTCTTTGTTCAAAGCAATTTTTTAAGGACTACAATTTTGGAATCAAGTACATAGTACTTACTAGGCTTTAGCTTCCAAAATCCTCCTGTGGATATAATACAGAGGGACTGAATGCTTAGCACAGAGGAAAACCCAGCATTAAAAGAAATAGCTCAAAATCAAAAGAAATAGTGAGTTAGAATATACTTCTCTGTACTGTTAAGCATATATGAAACTACAGATATGCTAAATTTCATCTTGGAATACAGTAAAAGGTATTACAGAATTAAACACTCCCAGACATTGCAAAAGAATGAAGATGAATCACAAGAGAAAAAGTGAGTCCAAACACAAAATAAATACATCTCACTACAATTATAGAACCAGTCACACTGAACCACTATGACCCAAGTATAAATAGAAACTCTGGCACATGTTCCATGTAACAAAAAGAAGTTATAGGTGGATATATAAATATGTACAATATTCACCCCTGGACCTTATATCGACTGTTTTCTCCAAGTATTATCTTAGCCATTAGTTGCAATGTTTGTGGTGCTAGGAGCAGCTGGCAGGTACTAGCAATTCTCTCGTTTCTCTCTTATGGAAGGAAATGAAATTCAAAGGCAGCTTTATTTTTTATTGAAATTTAAGTTTATTAGTAAAATGTAATTAGTAATTACATTTGTAATTAGTAATTAAAATGTAATTAGTAAAATGTAATTGCTAAACAACCTGGCACTCCGCTATTTCTCTGTTCAGATACTCTCTGCTCTATAGGTATTTGTCCAAATTCTTCTGCAGATTGAGACTGGGTTTAAGTTGTAACATCTCAAGAATAACAGATCAGATGTCATCCTGGTTTGTCAGGATTTGTTTGGATTGCAAGTGGGAGGGTGTGGGTTGTTTGTTTGTTGGGACAGCTTGGGTATGGGTATTTTGTTGGGTTTTTTTTCAAAGTTGAAACATTCTGATTACATCCTGGCTTATTTCACTATGAACCTCACTCAAAAAAATGCATTTAAAATTCTTGCACTTATGTATTGCATAAATTTAACTGTTTTATTCAGCAGTTTTCAAGTCATTAATTATATGAAAAATTAGGTTGAAGTAAAGGTTTAAATTCATAACAATGTTTCATTTTAAGTTGGTACTTTTTCACTTTTCAGGGATGAAGCTGTTTCGAACAACGGAAACCCAAAAGCTGTCACCAGTTTCTCACTCTGATTATTTTTTTGGAGCTAGTTTTGGATTACACATAGCTGTTGGCTCTGTGTAACATTAAACATCTAGAAAACATCCTGTCTTATACTTAAAAAATGGCTTCTCAGGGGTGAAGTAATTTATTTTTACATGACTGTCTATCCATTATTTCCTTTTTCTGTTCCTTCAAAGGGCAACTATCAGTCTTAGAATGGTCATGTAAGATGAGAAAATGGGAAAGAGATAGAAGGGAAGAAATCCTAAATAAAAACATGTGACTTGTTTACCAGAGAAAATAAAAAGGATTCTAGGATTGTCTCTTATTTCTATATGAATGAACAGGTACAGCAGCAACAGAGGGAGTAAAGGCTAAAAGACAATAATAGCACTTTAGGTAAAAAAGCCAGAAAGGCAGCAGCAAAGACTCAGCAAAAGAATAAGTGACAGCAGTCTGGAGAGGGACTGAAAGATAGTTGATGACTGGAGGGCTTGGGATCAAGAAACCCTACAGGGAAGCAAAAGGAGAAACCTGAAGACTGGAGTCAAGGATGGATCAGCAAGATTTTGTATGGACAGGAAAGAAGACACATATTACAAAAAAAGCAAGTTAGCACAAAGCACTAAAATAGGGTGTAAGCTCTTCTGTTTTTAACTAGATACTGTCTTCATTAAAGAAGAGATGACAAATAAAGGTGGCTTTGAATAAAAGATTTCTTCAATAAAGGGCAAGTCACTTTGCCTTTACCATAACAGCATGCATACAGAACATTGTCCCAGAGCATATGAATTAATTCATAGCCTACACTATCTCAAAAGTTTTTATGATAAGGAATTGAAAGTTCATTTTTAGCTCTTTTCATTAAAGTAAGTGTAGTAAACTGCTCTGAAATCTCCCAAACCAATTTCCTTAGTACTTGCTCTATACATCATTATTTGATAGGATGCACCTCATTTCTTTTTATATACTTCTGATGACAGTTCAGTGCTGAAAAGGAAGGATGATTCATAATGTTTGAATCCTTCCTGAAGCTGACACTAGTATGTCATATAGGGTACTGGTACTACTAGGTCAAATGAAACATTGCTTTTAATGACATGAAATAACCCACAAAATTTCTCTGATTATCAGATAGTTACTACAGATTTGTATTGAGTGGATGAAAAAAAATTGAGTTGTGAGGTGCAAAGTTTACTTGCAAGGTGCACATTACTTGCCAAACAGCAGAGAAAACCTCCACATTGCAAAACCTAATCATGAAATTATAAGTAATGCAAATGCATAAGGAAAACACACAAAAAAAAAAGAGCAGAAAAAGGACAAGAAGCTATAATGAGTGCTCATCCACCTCAAAGCTTGGGATACCTCGAATCTTCAGAGCCATACCCATAACACTAATTCTTGACATTTTTTTTCTATTTTTTCCAAAGCACTTTATCCATATATTGTACATTTATGGATTAAGGAGATTAAACACTTTTATTTCAAAATAAAATATCTGTAAGTAATTCAGAACCTTTGAGACTTTTCAGTTCATCTTTATTATAAATCTTAATCGAGTTAATTCGTTGGTATAATGAAGTCATTTGTTGGTCTGACCTATGACTGTAAGTTAAATTTGAAGCATCATTCTTTCCGTTCATCTATTTAATTCCCTTTAATCCAGACTAGAGCTGGAACTGTCCACCGCATTTGCCTCCCTGCGCCCGGGCCGTGGGTGCAGCACCACGGACAGCGCCACGGACGCGGCGGGATCAGCCGCCCGGGAACTGGTCCTGCCCTCCCGGCTCATTCCCAGTGCTCTCCTCCAGCTTTCGGAGCGAGGATGGAGAGGCAAAGCACCGGTAAACACCAAAAAGAAAGCTCAATATCTCAATCTATCATCTCGAATTACAATAATGAATTAATTACACAGGTTTAAAATAGACTACCACATGTCAAGCCCCCTGGAGAATTATTATTGAATTTATATTCTTATTAAAGTATTGTTCAGCAGAGAGAGGGCAATCATTTCACTGAAATTCACTGACTACAAATAGGAATTAAATGAGGTTAAAATAAATTACATTAAATGACAGTGTTTCAATACTGCTGAAGTAGTCATGGTTGAAAAATCTGCAAATCTTAAATCCCACAGCCAGAAAATAATGGAGCAAATCTCAGTAGCTTGGAATGAATCAGGGCACCATAAGGAACAATAGTGTACCTGGATTACACTCAAATTAATAAATCTAAATATCAAAGTTCAAGTGAATGAATCAAAGTTCAAGTGAAATAAGTTGTTCATTCCTCTCAATGACAAACAAGGTTTTAGTTTGACAAATCAGTCAGTATGTGAGAAATCAGTCACTAAAGAGCTCTATGTAAGTTTTCAAAATAAATTTTAAAAGNTAAGGCGGTTCTGGTTTTAGTTTGACAAATCAGTCAGTATGTGAGAAATCAGTCACTAAAGAGCTCTATATAAGTTTTCAAAATAAATTTTAAAAGCACAACCATCACTATTCAAGGCTCAGGGGTTGTTTTGAGTGGGGAGAAATGTTATTGATTAATGCTGGCTGAAAACTTTCTGATTTCGCATTTCAGTTATAAATCATGCTCCACACATGCCAGATCCCAACCTTTCTGAAGTACAACAGACCTCTTTAGTTCATAATGTCATAACAAAAGGTGTCAGAAAAGAATGGCATGGAAAATGGAAAGGAGCTGGGATTGGCTAAGCGATGCTGGTTTTGACCATCACTTTAAAACTCTGTCCATCTCAGAGACTAAATGTTCCATGTAATGTACAAAACCCTTAATGTAATATATTTCACCAAAAGAAAGTCTCAAATGCAGGAATGGTAAAACTGCTTAATAAATTAGGCCACATTTATCCATTCCCTCATGAAGGCCTATTCTGAATGGACGGTTTGAGAAATTGGAGTCGGTTGCAGCCCAAATAATACTCTGAAAAGCCAGGAGCACTTTTCTCTCTCACACAGGTAATTGCTTTCCACAATGATATATTCCTGAAGGGTCCAAATTGCACTGCAGTCATCATTTTAAAACACATATTGCAAATCAAAATGCAAATTAGCTGCAATGGGAACACTCATGGTTCTTTTCTAGACTGTGAACTATGAATATCAGAGCCCTACTCCTGTGAATTATTAAGGTTCTAAAAGAATATGAAAGATCGTGGTATAATAAAGAGCAAGTAACACAACCCAGTTAAAACAAAAAAAAAACCCAATATATAATTTTGATTACATCCTTCTGCTGCTATCTGCCATTAACTTTTGGGGGAACTTCTAAGACAAAAAACCAAACACCAAAAAAGCCCAAACAAAAACAAAACAAAGCAAATAAACAAACAAAAAAGATAAACAAAAAAAAAATTCCCCCCAAATCAGAAAGCAGTCCAAAACTCTACAGTCATGCCTGTATTGATAATCAGATGACATTTCTACAGGAAACTAAAAAGGACACATAATACAACTATGTGAATAATGTAAAACTATTCCACTTAATTAATTGAACTGCAAAAAGAAAGGGGGAGAGGGGTCTGTTGACTGATTCAATTGTGATAAACTTATTACGAATATTTTTAATTAATTTTTTTAATTAAGAAAGTGAATCAATGTAAAGCAACTTCACAGAAGCACTCTAATGTATACATGCTCTAAATACCAACTTCCATCATAATTGGAATAAATTTATTCATTCCTTTGATACTATAAATTTGAAAATGAAGACTCGATACTATAATTACCAAATAAGAGGTTTAAAATAAAGTGTCACAATTTCAACAGGAAAAGATGTCAAAGGAAAGCAAAGATCATTTCAAGGTACCTGTAATACAAAAAGTGATTTAAACCTGCTGGATAATCATATATAATCCTACACACACAAAAAAAAAAAAAAAAAAGAAGTAATAAAAATTATTTTAAAATTTCTCCTCTATGAAACTGGAGGGAAAGGGGGGAAAAGGAGACTATGCAATCCTTTATTTAAAGAAAAAAAAAATACACAAATCAAGGAAATCTTTGTGCGTCTGCCTCATTTCTACAGACAAACTGCTTCTATCAGATCATATGATGGGATCCAGACCACAAACCACGTGGACAGAGAGTGAAGGAAAAGGAATCAAGATAAATATGGACTTACAGCTACTGTGTTGCTGCACAAGTTTGCCCTGGCTTTGAAGATAGATAGAAATTAAAATAACCACTATAAGAACACCAAACTAGTACTATGCCTTCTCTTGTCTGTCTATATCTGTATCTATTTTTTAAACTACCTGGAAATGCTTCTGAAATTTGACTTAAAGAGCTACTCTTCACATTTAGGTCTAGCTTGCTAGATAAGTAAGGCACTTTGAAGAATAAAAACACAGTTTAAGGATTCTATGAACAAGGTTTAAACTGTTGCCTTAGGTTTTAACCCTTATATTTTTTTGAATTCTGTATTGCCTAATGTGTAATTCTGAAATGCTTCATAGCCTGTTAGCTGCTGTTCTCTCATGCTAAGATAGACATAACAGTGCATCTCTGGGCTTGCTCTTCAAGGATACTTAGACTGCCCAGGCCCAAGCTTCTAAAGGGGGGAGCAAGCTAAGGGAGCTAGGGGCAAATTGCAAAGTTTTAACTGGTGAATTTATGCTGATATGCAAATGAACCAAACCTATAAAGGTGTGGAGAACTCGTGACTCGTCATCTATTTTGGGTGATGCCCCTAGGGAGGCTTTGTCTGCCCTAAATGTACCTTTGAAGGCCTTTCGAATAAATACCCACCTTTATTCCCTTACTCCTGACTTGTCTCAGTATTTGGGCTAGCCTTTTCAGACAACAAAACCAGCTGCCTTAAACCAGCAACACACCTAACTAGAATATGCAGTAAATTATATTTAATTCAGTGAAATTGCACACACTTGACCTTTTGTCTGTTCCTTTTTTGTTCTTTATCTGGGTCAGTGAGTGAAAACTACCAGGGCATCATTCACCCTGCCTGTAGCAGGGTGGTATTATTTATTTATTTATTTATTTATTTTATTTATTTTATTTATTTTTTATTATTTTTAAAATAATACCACTATATCCCTCTACTATAATATCAAGTAAAGCAATATATTACCACAAATGTCTCAATTTGCACTGCTTCGAATTAGAATGTTTTTTAATTACAAAGCAAACTAAATCTAGCAACTACAGGAAGGATCTACTTGAAACTGGTTCCTAAGGAAAAATTAAGTTTCTGACTTGACACCAAAGTCCCTCTTCCACAATTCTATGACTCTATCCTACCTTCTAGTGATCATAGTACCAAAATCTAAGGGCCACAAGGAGGGACACACAAGCTCAACAATTAAGCAAGGAAACACAGCATACACTCAGAAAAAAAAACTGATGCAGAAAATAATTTTATATGCCTTTTATGTGACTATTTCTGCCACTGTATTAGGCCTCTTCCAGTATAGATTGGGATGACTGCCTCAGAGGAAGCTTTGTTAGGTACTGTAATCATGACAACAGTATCTGCACTATCACTGCTTCATAGCTCTCCACTGTGCATTTTATTCTGAACTCCTGGTACTCTTTGAAACACTTTTATACTCAAAATTTATGTAACTGTATCAATGTTCTAAGAATAGAGTAAAACAGCACTTATTTCTGGAAACTGCCTAGAAGGATACTTCACATCTAAACTATTTATTTGCTCCCCAAAATAGGTACCAGGTGTCATTACAGAATAAAACTGTTATTTTAGGACTGTCTGGTCTTTATTTATTTGGAAAGGCATAAAGAGGAGGCCTCTGCAGGAAAATAAAAATGAGACAGGCGAATTAGTGAGTCACAACAAGGATGGAACATTTCAGTGCTCCTTTATGCTGCCATTCTGCAGAGCAGACCTGCTCTTCAGGTATATGCTGGAACAAAACAAACCAAGCACAAACACAATAATCTATCACTAGACTATGTCAAAAGGTAATGAAAGAATAATATGGAATTATTGTAATTCAAATATATCGTACCTTAGCATGCCTCCTGTGCAAAAGTCACTGAACTTAAATTGAAAGACAAAATAATTTGTTTTACAATTTCCTACCTGCCAAAATTACCCACATTTTTATATATAATTCTAAAGGATGTTGAATCACAACCATCAAAATGAGTTATGCATACATAATGAAAACTGAAAGGAGCCACAAATTATTTTGAATAGGCAACAGTATTCATTAGATAGAAATACAGATGTTTTAAGCAATAACTAAATTTACTAATAAGTTAAGAGGAGTAAGGGTGGGTCACAGAGTGATTATACCTAAACTCCATATAATTAAAAGTAATCCTATAGTATATTCTAGGATTATTAGTTTAAATGTTTCAGAAAATGTTTCAGAAAACCAAGAACAAATAGAAGAACTTCAGAAAAGGAGAATGTGAAAAACAAAGAAACATAGTTTTATTTTGCTTGATTATTAAAGAAAGTTCCTGAAAATCAAGTACATTTCCGAAGATCAAATCTGTTTTTTATGAAGCACTGAGAAGCAATGTTTCTCAGTATTGCTATCAGGAAATACATAGACAAAAGTCACACGTACTATTTGTTGCCCACTAGTTCTGCTTCTTTTGGGGTATTAGACAGATATGGGGAAGACTGAAAGAAATACAGAACACTGTAGACACTGAAGAAAGAAATACAATTGTCTGATTTGCTTACAGCACTGGTCTGCAGGTTAAGAAATTAACCATAAACTTCCCCTGTTGTAGGGCAGAAAGATGCATCATGTGAATGCTTGAGTAGATCAAGTCAATTTTTTCTTAACTTAAAATCCACACTCCATTATATTTATATATAATGTTAGTCTTGCTGAAAAGATTTTAAGTGTGTTCTTAAGCACTGAAGTTCATTATTGAAGTGCTTAATCGCCTTATAAATCTGCAGTTACACTGCAACTACATTTTCAAAGGGAATTTTGCAGGATTTAGACTGAAGTAAGAGCAAACATTATAGGATCCTATTTATTTGTCATGTTAACTTTTCATCACTTCCAGATTAAGGAAAATAAAACATGAACTGACCACATTTTAAGTGTCAGCATTTTGAATTATCTTCTGCATTTAAAAACTATTCCCTTGCCTGAAAATGAGAAATATCCAGGAAGGGTTGGTCACCAGCTGTATAAAAAAACCCTGAAGTTTTTCTCCTTAACATTTAAAACTTCATACAAGAATTTTGCTGTGAGAGCTTCCAGAGTTTTGTCCTTATCTTTACAAACAAGAATAAACAGAATAAAACACACATTTCTATTTGCAAACCAAGAAAACTCATTTTGAAATTATTGAATAGCACTTTCTTTGTCATGGAAATTAAGCTACCCAATTTGTTGCATTAAACAAACTATTCAGAAGTATCATGTACAACATTGAGCCTGAAGGTAGATATAAATTCTATGATACTGCCCTACCAAAAAGAAGCTTAGGGCATATTTTATTAGAACAAATAAAGAGGACTGATGCAATCACTCCACTGAGACATGCTGCTTATGGTGTCACTCTTCTCACTATTTGGATTTTTAGTTAACAGAGAGAGAGACACATACTAACTTCTCTACTTCCATTCTAGCATTCCTAGAATCCAATTCCAAGGGAAAAAAAAAAACATAAATTAAGTTCTAGACTGCCATGACAGGTAGACCTGAGATCAACTCCTAGATTAATTGCCTTAATTGGGCAGTAATCTTACATACTCTGTCCTGAGGAATTTTTTTGTGATTACAGAAAAAAAATGGAAGTAAAAACGCAACATATTTAATTCACAGTGCTTTCAAATCAGTACAGACGACAGTAAATTATCAAAAATCACTATTGCTTTTACATCTGGTAAGTGAAATCTGACTTGAACAGTACTGAAAAGAAAATACAGAAGGCTCATGTCCAAAGTTTATCTCAATATTCATTCTTACGAGAAATAAATCTCATCACAACATCCTTCAAACATCTGTACTATCATTGACACTTAATATTAGTACAGCAACATTCATTACTATTATTCTGTTAAAATCTGGAAACCTACCTTCTTTGTTCTTCTCCATGTTCACCTGAAGGGACAGTCAGACATTCATCCATGTGACCATGCAATAACCTCAGAACATCCCCTCCTATCAGGTATCCTTGAATAAAGGGAGAAAATAGAGTGCATTTCTCTGAATGCAGCAACAAGCAAAACTATACTTAAACTGTAATAAATACTATCAGGTTAATTTCATGGGTTTTGTGTTGGCATTTTACATTACTTTACAAAGAGAGTCAGAAGAAGGGGAAGATATCTCATACACTGTGGAGCCAGTTGAACACTGGCAAGTGAGAAAAGCTCCAAGTCAGAAACTAGGGAAGGATGGATCAGGATAAAGAGGAGCCACAGGCAGAGGATCCTACAGAGTTACCACAACTCAGAAAAAGACTGAGCTAACTGAAACAAGGAAGCAAGTCCTCCTCTCCCAGATTACAACAGAAAAAATTGGAAACTCTTCCATCTTACATACACACTTTTCATTTTATTTAAGATAAGAGTCCCCGCTAGCATACTCACAAAACAAAGATTGATTTAGTTGGGTCATTATTTTTAAAGCCCTTTTTGGAGTATTTGGAAGTTTTCTGTGAGAAAAAAACTTCTGGAAAGATCCATTCTAAGCTCTGCTTGAAAGAACAGTCATAACCAATAATCACAATTTATTTGGACTCCAAAGGGAAACTCCTGTACTGCCAATACCTCCACTGCATGTGCAGGTTCAAAGCCAAACACTTGGCTTTACAGTGTGTGCAGGTGTGTGGGTTCAGCAACTAAGGCACAGAGCATACACGTAGCATTACAATATTTGAAGTGTCAGGACATTGCAGCCAGAAGCTGAAAATAAGGCCATAATTCTAATCAGTGAAGATGTTGACAAAATAGATGCCTTTTCATCAGTCTTTTTGCATTAGAGATATGACATTAAAAAGAAGTATAATCTTATGCTACCCTACAAATACTGCATTACAATCAAGCGACTGAAGAATACTAGAACTCAGTAGATTTTAGGCACAATTCAATGGTATTTTTTCAGTCTGACAAGCTCAACACAAACACCTCTTCATTTCCAAACTCACCTTCTCTTCTTGCTAAAAATGGTTAATACCAAATCCTACATTTGAGTGGGATGCAATAATTCATTGCGTTTAGTGTTATGGTATGGCAGCAATTGCAGCAATTCGTAATAATGAGACAGCACAAGCCTTGGATGGCAGGGATGCCAGAGCCAGCCAGCAGCAGCCCCGTTTATTGTATTGTCCTTTTTATAGTAGGAACCCAGGTATATGATTGGCTAGGTTCTACACTGCCCTAATCCAAAACATATCGTACAAGAATGATAAACAACAGGTGCTTATCTTACTGTTTTCATACCTCCCATGGGGAAGAAGGATTTTCTCGCAAGCAGCAGCTTCGGGCTGCTACATTATGGCAACAATATTTTTAAAAAAAAATTTAAAAAATTATACCTGGAATTCTATTTTGAAGCAATGCCTATATTAACAAGCAATGGTGTGCCGTAAGACAGATCTGTGTAGGGAAACGGTGTTGAAGACCCTTCAGTCACACTGTACACCTTTACAGGTTTATTTTGAAGCTACATTAAATCTTTTTCCAGAACATATATATATATCAAGTACTATTTCAGGATATATTTTAAAGCCTTTGAAATCAATACAAATTTGGTATTTATGTGGCAAATTTTAGCTTTTTTTTTTTTTAATTTTTTTTTATTTTGACACAGAGGGGTACCTCCAGGTAACTGTAGTCACATACATTAATTTTCACATGGACTTGTATCAATATAATTCTATAATTTAGGTTTTGTTTTTAAAGTGGCCCCATCTTCATCATACAGAATTAGCAGAATTACTTGATTTGACTCTAAAGCTCTGTTTAGACTTAAATGATAAATTGACTTTTGCATAAGCCAGTTCTACAGAAATGCACGTAAAAAGAAATCACTTTCTTTTAATTACCTCCAATACCCTAGTTCATCTTGCAGACTAATTATCCATTATTTTCACTTCAAAACAACTTCATTTAACTGAAGAGTTTAACTTATTAATCTATTTTTAATGGGAAGTTTTGATTAAGAGAGGGTACTGTAGTGCAGTTATTCTTATATATTAATATTTTATTTATGAATATGATAAAGCATTTTACAGATACTAACAAAAATAGGTTTACTTCCTTCTTCCTCCTTTTTGAGGTAATTTTCTCTGGTTTGGTTACCATTTTACCGAGGCATAGAAAGATTCATTCTCCATTCACCACAGGACTACTTTGATTACAGGAACATTTGTCAGTTTTTCAAGAATAGGGCCTTTGCTCTAATCCCTTCTGACACTAGCTAGTTGATCTTCTCTAGAAAACATACTTAGCTTAACAAAGATAATGTCTGTACCTGAAGAAAGTGAAAATGGAAAAACGTAGCAACATAGAACAGGCAAATACAGATAAATGTACAGCTCCAAAAAAAATCATATTACATCATTTCCACATTATTTCCTGAGAGTATAAGTACACAATATGACACAATTGTCATTGTGGATTTCTGCTTCTCAAAGAGACAGGCAGGTCTCAGTAGTGAGGTTCACCAGGCAGATATGTGGCACAGCAAAAATCTGGGTCTCAGCCCATAAACCACACTGGGATTACTACCAAGAATGACACACCAGTGTTGCCAGCAGTGGGAGGACAAGCAGAATGGAGTTAATAGGAAGGAATAACAGGACAAGGTTTCCTCTTCTCATTAACAGAACAGTTTTTTCCATAAAGTTTAAGACACTGCCAAGCAATGCACTAGCGTATTTAAGGATGGTTTGTACTACAAACCATGTCAGAGAATCTGCATGTGTAGAGTGATTCTCATATGTAAAAACACAAGTATACAAAAAAGAGATGCTGGCAATGCTGTCCCTAAAATCTGAATGAGCAAAGTCGTAAGAACATTCCATGGCTGAGATTTAAAATACGCCAGATAAAAAGAACTGATGTGAAATTTCAGTGTATTGCCTCTTTAAAAACAGTATCCAAAAATCACACTAAATGAAAGGACCTGCAGCTTTAACCTTCTTAGGTTCTATTACCACACCCACTCAAAACAGTCAGTCTGTAGGAAAGTAGAAATCATTAGGTTTTACATTGTGACAGACTTTTCAGAAAAATACTGGTTTTTCCTTCTCTGTGAAACTAATATGGCATAATTTTGGGGATCCTTGTCCTTTCAGAAATTTTATTAATTCAGAAATGCCAGAAATTTCATTAAAACTCCTTCCTAATTCCTAAATAAAATAAATAAATCTTGAAAGCTGTTCTCTTTCTGTCTTTACTCTCCTCTTGTTTCTCTTCCCAACCATATGTTACCCACAAAACCATTCCCCATCTTCAGTCTTAGGATTTCACATCCTGCTTCGAAGCCGCTTGATCATTTCTTACTCAGTCTCAGGAACACATAACCATGACTGCATACATCAGAATAATTTGATATAATATTTTAACCAAGACCAAAAACCATTAAAAAGTTACAAATATTATCTTTAGCAAAATGAGATTTGAATGAGCTGTTCAGTATGCAGCAAAAATATGTAGAAAATTATGTGTTACTTTCAGCATAACCTTCTGTCTGCTTTCAGAACAATTGTATGCTTATTGTATTGAATGTTTACATAGAAGAAAACCACTCCCATACTTGGCATAATAATTTAATTTTTAAAGTACTTCATTTACTATCAGTCTTTCAATAATTCAAGTTGAGTCAATCTTACCTTGGGCAACTTCACTTCCTGAACTGATTGGTGCTACACTCCAGAGTGTCTGCTGGAAGGCTGCATCAACATGCAAGCTACCATTGCCATAAGAGAGATGCTAGAACCAGGAAAGAGGGAGGCTTTTATTTGAGGTTAATTAAAAATCTCATTACAGTATACAATAACAGTATCAAACATTCTTTTGTTTCTTTCACACATAAAATGTTTCCACTGACTGTATATGTAAACACAAAATTAGACCTCAGTACTCTTCAAGGGACATTAGAAATAAAGCTAGAACAGTAAAGCAGATTTGCCTTGAAGAGACATACAGAAACAGTACAGAAGTCAGTCAGCTGCTTGGCATCTTAGACCATAGTGAACACTCTGAAGAACTGAATGTTAAATGCTGTGGGGTCCTTACACTTGTTTTCTTCCTTCTATATGGAGTGGAAATTTACATGAAGTTTGAATATTGAAATATGACATTAATCTGTATTTTGAGTGTAACTCACCACTTGAATATTTCTTGCAGGCCACTGGCTTCCTAAAATTCCCATCAGGTCAAAGAAATTATGTAAACAAACTATTGACTTTGTAAGTCACTTTACACAGTTCACAAAATATATTCTCGCACAAAGTTTTCAAGATCCAAGCAAAACTGAAAATCTTTCCCCAAAAGGTTTGCTTCCTACCTAAGCATTCAACGGACAGCTCTTCTTTTGCTGTGTTACCCCCTACCTTCTGCAAATGTTGCAGGAGTCTTTATAGTAAGTGCCACAGGTGCTGTCTCTTCTGAGAATTCCTTATGTGTGTGTGTTCCAGTCAGTTCAGTGACGTTGTCTCAGAAATGCTTATCTCAAAGCACATTGTATTGCATCCATAAAAAATCCTTTGTCCCACACCATCAGTCAGTTCCATTGATACATTGTCAGTGCCAAACAACATAACCTTATATAAGATTATAGAAGCAAGTGTTTTGTGAATAAGCAGCTGCTTCAAAGCACACTGTTTATCTTACTAGGTAATAATTTTTTAAGTTCAGTAACATTTAGACACTTTTATCAGAACTTTAAACTACTGGATAATAAATGTGTTTATAGAGTAGTATTGGTCTCTGTTTCCGTATGTTGTGACCAACATTAACAACTTCTGAGTAAAATAATTAATGACACAAAAGACAAAAATGTCAATGGAGGTCAGAAGAGGTAGATTCCCATTGACATGTGCAGAGTTCTGTCTTTCTACTGCACATCTTCTAGCAATAAAGGAAATAGCACATCAGCTCATATAGAAGTTGTTTCATAACAGCTGATGACATAAAAAGTAAGAAATCTCACAAAAGCCACATTTACACTGCACCAGGGTCACTCAGTACATGTAATGAACAAACCAGTTCTTTGCTTCTTATTCCTCCCTTATTGCAGTTATATAACTTAGTGAATGGCAGACCAGAATGGAAGATTAGAATCTGCAGCACAGTCTTATTTTTGCCCTGTGAGCCTTAATTTTGTTAGGTTTCTTCTGAGATCACTACATAGATCCAGTTAGTGACAATAAGCAATTCAACCAAAGCAGGAATATTACTTTTCAAGGAAAACACGTCATTCAGGATAGAAAAAAGAGGAAGAGGATAACTCTGTCATTTAGATCTGCCATCAATAGAGCACTTCTGTGTGTTTTGTACATGTTAGTTAACTTATTTTCACACACAATAGTATCACTTGAATTAGTGTTGTGTTTTTATAGACAGGACACTGTACAAAAATACATTGCTGACATCTCTCTTCAGAGCACTTGTAATTTTTTACGCATTCATTTGATTCCAGTTGCAGTTCTGATTATAATCCAGAAGTCTCAATTTGAGTCACCAGGGAATTATAACTTTAAAAAATAATACAACACGTGACCTTCACAGCAGAGCATACTCTGCAATTCCCTTTTTCTCTTCACTTCCCTAGATTCCTTGCAGCATCCTTAAATTTACAGTTGACAGCAGGAGTTCTACCATTTACAATTCCGTAATCTATGGTGTTAATTCCCTGGAACCATTCATAGAAAACAATAAAAGGAAGCTTTGACCATGTAGAGAAAATACTCTGTTAGTAGATATCCAAGGATTCAATTATGTCAAATGTATTGAAGAAATCCCAAAAGACTAGAGATGCCAGTATTTATCCTGGCATTGCCTAAGTTTTTAGTGGTATACTTTAACAATCTCAATGTTGTTTTAAAGCAACCTGTTCTCTGTCTATAAGTTATTTGGAGTTTACCTGCTTGGTTTTGGACTTTCAGTACAATAAAGCTATCAAAATGAAACAAATTTCATAATGTGATATCCAGGACGTGGACATGACACTGACACTGGTGTTGAACAGTCTCCATAAGTACTACACAGATGTTTGCTAGCTGGCATACCAGCACATCTGGCAGAACTAGAAGGTTGCCATCATTGACAAGGACCACATGCATTAGCACATCTTTCAGGTATGTAGTAAAAACACTTGCAAAGCAGAAATATGTTGGGTTCAGGAGTGCTGCTGTCTATTCTAATCTTGATAAGGGTCTTCACCACTACAAGCAGGTTGTCTCAACCAAGTAATATATTTTCTGCACTGGTGTTCAGGCTCAAGCAAACAGCTAGATTTGTCTTCCCTAGTAACAGACTGATAGTCTCCTAAACCAGCATTTAACCTGCAACACGGTTTTTATCTCTTTTCAGATTAAAATCATGGTATTTTATGAATACAGGTTAACACTACAGTCTACAGGCAGTTCCTCAAGGATAAGCTCTAAGACTCAAATCTCCGAGAATACTACAGGTTTCCCAACTGAACTTAAGGGCATATTGTAAACTCTACACTGTTCTGCAGAGAAATAACATCATCACAACTCTCTCCCTAGGTCTTCAAGAAGAACACAGTGAGAGCTGTGGAGAGCTTAGAAATCAGATGGTAATTTCCACAAGAACCCTTCAGCAGTGATTGCAGTAGCATAGCTGCATTTACAATAGCGCTGAATAACTAGATGATACATTTTAAATTTCACAGTCTGCATGAAAGGTTCTCTTCTCCAAAACATGCATGTGTGAAAAGAGAAAAATGTAAAGAAACTAAAATTTTTGGTTCAGGCTACCTCTTGGCTAAGGTGTGTCAATATTGACGGTTTATCTAGTAATATTTAATTTTATCTACAGTTTGATGACTCTGCCTTCAATCTCAGGCTGTTCCAAATGGCAAGAATCGCAAAAGAAAAATAATAATTATTTACTGGCAGATTTTGAGAACTATGTATGAAGTAGAGCACTTATCAGAATGCTGAAGCACTGCACAACCGCGGAATCAACCACACTCCTTCAGATTTCTTAGGACCAGCTGGTGCATAGATAGATAGAGGCTATTTTCTTTCCTGTCACAGAGAGTCTGACAGCCCTTGCTATTTCCTCTTTCTTTCTGACTTAAAATTACTACAATGATCAGGACAGAAAAGTAGTTTCAAACCATTTAGGCACCTATCCTTAATTGACCCAAGAACCTGTGATATGTTCCAAGTCTTGAAGACACCATTCCCATGACAGGTACACAAGTGTATGGGAGGGGAGATTCATGTGCTTCTCTAGTTTTTCTCAGTCAGTCCAAGATCGGGCAAAGCAAAACTAGAAGACATTCACACTGGATAGAATTCTACCTTTAGAAAGAAATGAAAAAGAATGTACTTGGATCTATAACTAAAGAAAACAAAATGAAAAAAAAAAAAAAGACCACCAAAACAAAGTGTAGTCCTTTTCCTTTTTTCATTTTTTTTAAACTACAAAGGCAAAAACATTTTGCATCAAAAACCTGATGAATTAGCAAACATCAGTAAAATTTCAAAGGTTAAACTAAATACGTAGTCTCTAAAAACAAAACCACTTGTTAACTTCCTACTTATAAGGTGTAATTTCTTTTAAAACTTATTACCTGTCATTGAAAAAGTATTCTGTAACAGAGTATTATATTGAAACAGTCAAAACAAATGTAAATATTTATTCACACAAAAGGGAGATATTGGACAGAACTAAAAGTAATAACTGCATCTGTGTAGAAACTTTATAGAATTAGGGGTTTGTGCTTATGTCTGAATGTGGTAATATATTTCTATTGATTGAAACATCTATGAACACTTTGAAAAAAATTGAATAAATATGGGTGAACTTACACAGCTGAACAAAAAATTATTAAGTTTTGACCCAAACTAGGCAAATTAAGTTTTGACCCAAACCAGGCAAAGCCTGGGAAATTTTCAAAGGGTTTAAAGCACTACAAAATTCTGGTTTCTTTGCATTTCTCCAAGGTGTTTTAAACAGTTGGCCAGCAAACCCAAAAGCAAAGGGAATTTTTCCATTGATAAAGAAAGAGAATTGCCAGCAGTACACTAAGCAATTCCTTCACTCAGCGTAAGTTTACCATCACTAAAGGAAGTGGGGAAGCTAAAAACCATAGATACCCAGAAATTTATCACTAAAACTCAGCCACTGAAAACCATCTACTCCGCTACTGCATAGCTGAGCATGGGTAATTGCAGATGCATGTCAGGAAAGCATAAGGGAGCCACAGAGGGTAGTTTGCATTCCCTCTCTTTATTATAGCTTTCCTTCTGCACTGTAACACAAAAAGCCTGAAGCACATCAGCTACTATACTTCCAAATGACGATCATTTTGCATGATTAGTCACAAGAACTTTCATTAACAAAGTATTAATTTTACAGAAGCAAGCATCAAAAGTTAGGAAACATCAAACTAAGTACCCTATGGAAAAGAATGGCTTCTGGTGAACAGATCATATTACAGTCTTCAATGGCATGATCCTGTACCATTTTTCGCACATGTGCTGCCTCGTATATACAGGATAAAGGAGCTCACTTTGTCAACAGCTCCTCAGTGCTTTACTTTCCCCTCAGTCTTTGGTTTGCAGCCTCATGCTTTATTCAATGTAGTCAATTCTTTAAAGCTTTGAAAAGAGAATTATTAATTTCCTCATAGGCTTTTCTCTTGGGTTTCTACCAATTACAGTATTTCACAGAACACAACAAATATTAATGAATTAATTTTCTCAAACCCCCAAAGAAGTAGCATTATAGCCCATTTTCGAAGAGGAAGGGGAGGTACATAGATAAAAGTAAAAAATTTTCATTAATATAGGATGTCCAAGTTGAGATGACTGTATTTATGTAGTTTAATGGTCAATGGTCATTTTACATTCACCTTAAGTGCAGGTATCAAGACTGAGTAACTCTGAGGTTTCAACCACTAACAGAAGGAAGAAATGCAAGAGACACAACTCCAGTAAGGTATATCCCCAGTAAGGGATGAGTAGTGACCTCCTGAAAGCAAGCCTAGTATACAAGTAGATCTGCTCAGAAAATTCCACAGCAGAGTCCGGTACAGAATCTAATTCACCAGGAAAATAAATAACTAAGCATCATACCACCAATCCTACAAATGCAATTCCCAGGTTGAAATTTCATCTTCAAAGCTGCTTCATTGCACAGCTTCCCTTACACTCAGCCCTGACACATCCATCGAACCTGTATCATCACTGAAACAGCATTCCATAAAAAGCCAGTGTGACTGTATGCTTCAGAGATTTCATAAAAATATACTAGTGCCATAATTTTTGCATTTTCTAATGCCTGTGATCTTCCAAGATTTAAGAAAACTATTTTTGTGGTACCATTTATATGTAATTTTCCTATATTTGAAAAAAAAAAGGTAAAACAAAATTCCCACAGTGACAGTTCTCTACCTGTGGTTCATGTGGCTAACTTGAAAACCATTTTTTAGACACCTGCTACTTCAACTACCACAAAAATTGCTGAATTGGCTGCCAGCATAAGGCATGCGACTGCTGTGCCTTAACAGAATGGGTTTCCTAGATAGTTGCTGGTAGTAGTTACCTAGCCTAATTGCTCCAGGCTCTCACACTCTCTTTTCTTTTCCAAATTTTTACCCCAGTCTCATAAGAAATTCTTTACTGTGAGGGTGGTGAGGCACAATCACAGGTTGCCCAGAGAGACTGTAGCTGCCCCACCCTTCTAAGTGTTCAAGGCCAGGTTGGATGGGGCTTTGAGCAACCTGGTCTAGTGGAAAGTGAACCTGCCCATAGCTGGGGGATTGGAATGAGATTATCTTCAAGGTGCCTTCCAACCCAAACCGCTCTATGATTCTATGTCTCCCATCTAGCCAAACCAGTTTCCTGACCTAATTACAGCACACCTTATCACCTAGAATTAGGACCTCCTCCCGCTTCAAAAGGTTCTCCTTAGACCTACAAAGACTAAGCAGGGTCTTTTAGATTTTATTCTTGCTCAAACACCTCCTCCTTCACACATCAGCCAGCATTAGACTTCTTTCCAGAAACTCACCACAATTCCTGACCTTCAATTCTTTTCTCATTTCTTGGCCTCAGATTTTCCTGTCTCTGGATCTTTGTCCAGCAGTTTGGTATTCGTCAAAAAGCCCACCCCACTACGGATGTCTCTTGTCATCTTTCATTCCCAGTCCCACTACACTGGGTCTTCCATCAAGTCCCTCTGCCAAAACCACGTGCTTTTTCTGCCCTAAATTTCAAACCCAAGTTTATCCAGCAGGTGCCTACTCTTCCCTTGTCACCAGCTTCTTGTCCCAGACAATTTGTTAGTCCCTCACTGCCTGCCTGCCTTCAGTTGACAGTCTTTTCAGCCACTCATCAAGTCCCACTCAGTTTCCCTCCTTCCCACTTCAGTCCCACTCCTGTCACTGATACATCACCTGCTTTTTGTTCCTTCTACTTTGTCATGGCTTCTTCCTCCACATATCTTAAATGACAGGAGATCACCGGCAGAACATACAACACTGAGTTCTCAGCTGTCAAACAGTGCCTGACTTCATTCCTGCCTTGAGCAACCCATTTCAAGGAATATCTGCTCCCACCAGGGTTGGGGTGTTTTTCATTATTCACTGTAGAGGGAGTTTAAACAGTTCATTAACACACAGGAGGAGCAAGAGGTCTAGCTTACATAAAATAGACAAAGTCATTAGACTTTTAGCTACTCAAAATTTAAACACTCTTCCCTGGTCATGATCAAGCTCCATTGTTTCAGGATAATGTTTCTCTACTAAGCTTAACTAAGGAGAAGCTTGTTGCCTTTGTACTCCTTTTTTGTATTCCTTTTTTTATTTTACCCAAAAGGACACAAGAAAAAGAGATCCATTTTCTCAATTATGTGATTTGTTTCCTTCCCTGTCTTTGAGCTCAGTAACATCTGACCTTTTCCGAACAAAATTTAAAAAAAATTATCCCGGACTGATAAAAAAAGAACCAAGGGAAAAAAAAAACAGAAATAAATGCTACTATTTCTAGTAAGATTTTTTTTTTACATTACAAGCACTTGATTATAAGCACTTGGAAGCAGGACTCCATAAGGCAGAGCAGCTTGACAACCTTATTATTATTGGAAAGTCCTACCAGCCTCCACAATAACATTTCAAATTATTGTATAAAGATTCCATGGGAACTGCATTATGATCAGTGTAAGAGAGCAGCTCAACACTAACTTGGTTCCCTTAATTTCAGGTTTGCTTATGCAGATTAAAATTATTCTTTAAAAAACTTTTTTATAATTTTTCAACAAGAAGAAATAATGGAATTGTGAATTTACACAGAAGAAGGCCAAGTCCAATACTGAGTGTCATACTTTTAGAAAAAAAATGAAAGGGAATATTTTTTTCTTAAAACAAAAAAAAAAAAAAAAAAAAAAACCAAAAAAAAAAAAAAAAAAAAAAAAACACACCACAAATCACACACTGCTGTGTTCCCTGGTACTATTGCACCAAGAAATTATACAGATATCTTACAGATATTTAGAAACTTCATGTTCCAAGCACAGGATAATAAATAAGGGAAATAAAACTAAGAGCTGAAAATAAACAACGTATTTGATGAAAGAGGATACAGAGGCAGTGCCTTTGCCATACTGAGGAACCTGTCCTCCTGTCCAGAAGTAATGACAGATATCAGTTTCATCTTTAAAATAGTTTGATCTAATTTGGATGCTATTATTTTTGAAAGGGAACTCTTGCATCAGTTAACCGTGATAAAAATCTTCAAGGAAAAGTTTACACTTCAACGGAAAGTTTGCAATTAGTTTCATGTTAGTTTTCAGTAGCCAAAAAAAAAAAAAAAAAGTCATTTCAATCAAATGAATGTCAAGACTTGTTCACAGATCCACATAATGCAGCTGCAGGTCAGCATTGCAGTCACTGAGACAACAACTCAGTAACTACACATACATACCACAGTGTATATGCCACTGTTGCATTACACTGACATTGCCTGAAAAGGCTAGCCCAAAACTGAGACTAGACAGGAGTAAGGGAATAAAAGGTGGGTATTTATTTGAAGGGCCTTCAAAGGTACATTTAGGGCAGACAAAGACCCCCGGGGCATCACCGAAAACAGTCAATGAGTCACGAGTTCTCCACACCTTTATAGGTTTGGTCCATTCGCATATCAGCATAAATTCACAAATTAAAACTTTGCAATTTCCCCCTAGCTCCCTTAGCTCACGCCCGTGCCCCTCTCCCCTCCCTTTAGAACCTTGGGCCTGGGCAGTCTAACTGTCCTTGAAGAGCAAGCCCAGAGAGGCACTGTTTTGTCTATAGAGAACAGCAACTAATGAGTTATAAAGCATACACGCCAGGCAATACAGAATTTGAAAAATATAAGGGTTAAAACCTAAGGTAACACTGAAACCTGTCCACCGTAGATTCAAAGTTGGAAGGTTTTCCCTCCTTCATGAATTCTCAGCCAGAGTAACACTGACCTGATGTATAACAATTTTCAGTTTTATCTTCATTGATGCATTTAGTATTTTGACTTCATGTCTAAGGATTTTTTCTTAAATTGTGATAAAAGTTATTTAATTAATTTATTTTATTTTATTTATTAATTTTATTAATAATTAAATTTAATTAATTTATTTTTAAAATTACAATTAATTGAACTTCTAAATTATTTATAATTAGTAATATTGAAAGGGTATCTAATTAATAATAGGCATAGGTAGATACTACTTTGTAGAAGTTGGGGAAACATGCTGGAAATATTACATCTGTTCTTTATCAGGCTGCACTGCCTCAAGAAGGGAAACAGTAACTCTGGCTTCAACTTAAATGGTGGCAATATTCATAGTAGAACATCTTTTTGCTCTATGATAACAGGGTTCAACAGAGCCAAGTTTCCTCTCTGAAGTAGTTGGCAATAGCACAGCTCACACATTATATAATGCTACAAGCATTTATGTAAGTGCTTTTCCTCAGAAATTCTACACAGATAAATAAGGATCCAAAATCCCATTGTATAGGTAGATAATAAGAGTCAGAGGAAGTAAATGACTTGCCCTAGGACGTTGTGAGTCAACAGTCAAAATCCACATCTGTGGACCTTTAGCTTATCAGTTTAACACTGATCTTTCCATCAGTTTAGCATTTTTTCACTGTAAGTAAAAAGATAACTCTTTGGAGAAAAAAATAGAGTCAATTGTCCCAAAATAATTTATTTTGTGGAAAGCAAAGAAGGGGTACTCTAGCAAAGTCCTGATATTTTCTTAATACTTAATAGTGATTGCCAACTAAATGACATCTAAACTGCTGACTACACTGAGATCATAAAGTGTCAAAGTCAATGTTAAATTAATTAAGCTACAGTCATACAAATTGAAGACAAACTTAAAAGCTGGCATAGTTCTTCTCTTCTCTTGCATTATACCAATTCAACTAGGAGCTGACTACATTTTGAAAAAGCCATGCCCTGTGAATGAACTCTATTCATCTGTTGTTTTTACATGCACATCTTTGCCCCAGGATAGCTAACCTATTTTTCTTCATTCAAAAAGTATTAGCAAATTGCTAATAAAACATAGAACTATATTGCAATACACAAAAGTGACATTTCAGTCCTATTCCTAACATCATATTTGCACAGAACATTTGATAGAGAACTTACATTTTCCTAAGGTTTTAACTGTAGAGAATGCAACATACATAAACCCAACCCTCAGCATCCCAATGAACATTATTTGCTATAAAGGGATCCATGTGAGGAACTCCGCTCCCTTAGAAAAAGCATTCTTCAACTGGATTCAATAGAGTTTATTTGGTCTTACTATTAAAGCAGATTCACAAAAGTAGCTTCATCTCTCCACAGTCCTAATTATTGTAAAAGGTATCGGCTGCTACATTCTTTTAAGAGTTGTAGAAAATAGCAGCTACAACATGACACTGCACTCAAAATGAAAACAATGAATTGTCAATATTTTCAAACATATATCCTTTGAAGTTATTTTTGCAAACACCCAAATGGATTAAGACAAACAGTTTAAGATGGAGAGACAGCTTTCATGAAAAATATTCACTCATTGGTAACTGACTGGTTTATTCTTTATCAACTATTTGAACTTTCATAAAAGCTTAATTGCTTTATTGACAGTGCTAATATAACTACTGAATAGGTAACAAAACCACAAATGTTTTTATGATTAAGCTACACAGTTTACCAGCTCTTAATCTACTCTTGAAAAACATCTGTTCCTAAAAATATTTTAGTGCATGTAAGAGCAAAATTAATTTGCTGAATCCTTGCTCCTTCTTACTATCAAACCAGAGCTGTGTAACTGAAATAGGCTTTATAACTATTTCTTGAACTCTAGCTCTAAATCACTTTAAGACTATAATACAGTGTCATTTCTCTCTTCACTGAAAATATTGTTTATATTTAGTATATTGATATTTCGCAGGGAACATGCTGTATAAAAGTACATATGACAGCCTTGAGAATCAACTGTTGAGGCACAAACCCTAAATAATAGTCTGAGCTGATTATTACTAATTAGAGGCCAGGACATTCCTACACAGAGATGCAATCTGTACCAAAACTCAACTTCAGCAACCCAATTCAGCAATTCAAAAAAATCCAACGTGTTTAAATAAAACCTTTTCATTATTAGATTTCTCATTAATTCAGTCCACAATAAGTCATTTTGCACTATGTCTAGTTCCAATTCTCATAAAATTAGTTATTTAAAATAATTTTTAAATGCAAAGATGATTAGAAAGTTGTCAGAATGTCTAATTACAAAAAAAAACTCATTAAATGAGCTATTGAGCTTCTAATTAGAAGTTACAATTATATTCTAATAATTATATTCTCATTCTCCTATGTGTTTCCAGAAGAAGGGAGAATATTTTCAATTTTATAATTGAAGTCTTATAAACTATTCACGTTTTCTTAAATACTTTAAAAAGTCAAAAATAACGTCTCATAGCAAAAGAAAGAAAAAAGGTGAATAATAGGGAATAAACTTTAATGTTATATGCACATCTCACAGAATCACAGAACACCCTGAGTTGGAACGGACCCATAAGGATCATTGAGTCCAACTCCCTGCTCTGTACAGCACCATCCCCAAGAGTCACACCATGTGCCTGAGAGCATTGTCCAAAGGCTTCCCGAACTCTGTCAGGCATGATGCTGTGACCATGTCCCTGGGGAGCCTGTTCCAGTGCCCAACCACCCTCTGGGTGAAGAACCTTTTCCAATATCCAACCTAAACCTCCCTGACTCAGCTTCAGGCCATTCCCTCAGGTCCTGTCACTGGTAATCACAGAGAAGAGATCAGTGTCTGCCCCTTCTCTTTCCCTCACAAGGAAGTTGAAGAAAGCAATGAGGTGTCCCTCAGTCTCCTCTTCTCCACCCTGAACAGATGAAGTGACCTCAGCCACTTCTCATACAGCTCCCCCTCAAGGCCCTTCACCATCTTTGTGGCCCTCCTAGGTCTGAGACAGTTTTTTGACAAACTCAAAACACTTCATCTTTAAAGAATCTTTTTTTTTACTTGTTGTGCCAAATCACTGGAGCTGATTTCACAGAAGCTTCCAGCACGGTTATTTTTTTCTTATTTTCACCTTCTTTTTGTCATAAAGAATAGTTCAGGTGTTTGCAGCACCAGGAATACCAAAAGAAATTCATCTAAAAGTGTTGACCTGATTCATTACAGAACAAATGAGAGATCCTTTCATGAAGAAAGTTATGTAAACCAGTGATAAGAATAATATTTTTCACAATAATTTTGAAATATTTCGATTATATTTAATGATTTAGTATTTTAGTTATAGTTATTTATGACATAGAAGTAGCTCTATATATTACAGTGTACATAATCTTAATAAAATACAGACCTTTTAAGCCCACAAATCCTATGTACCTAAGTTAGACATGCCAAAAGTTTTGTACAAAGTTTTAATTTATATATGATCGTGTTGTTAACCTATTGAGTGCTCACAGGGATTCTAAACCCCTCAATTATGCAACTTGGAACTGACTTCTTTTTTCTGTATTTTCTTATTTTCATCTTAGTAAATTTTTCAACTCCTGTACCATTACTGAAATGGACACAAATTAGATTAGCCATATATGAAAGTTACACTTTCCAAACATTCAGTATGTTGTTTTGCAAAATATTATTTAAAAAAACAGCTTAAACACTTTTAGTTCTACTTTCGGGAGGTGGAAATGTAAGCCAGACTTTATTATAACACTTTCATTAACATTCTGTAGAAGAACCATTGTGCAGTTATTTTTACACAACTTACCAAATATCTTTCCGAAGAGACACTGACTAAAATCAGATCATCTCCAACACGCACTTTTTCTCCTTCTGATCGTTGTTTGGAAGCAGGATGTATGGTCCACCAGCATGCCTCACCTAATACCAATATTAAGTAACAGGGAAGAAAGAAAGAAGAAAGAAAAGGCCCAGTGTTACTGATGTTACTGTCACACTTGCTTGTCATAAAGTTCCGATCCAGTTTTCAGTTGGTTAAACCAAGTGTCCACATGTTTTCAATAACTGGTCTCATTCCTGCACCACCTTGTCAGAAACTCAGCTGGAAATAATACACATACGCAAAAGACTAAGACCTCTTGATTCTGGAGTTGAATAAGAGGGTGGCTTTCTGTGTTCTCTAGGCAACCTGGTCCAGGCTGCTTTTGCTAAAGAGACTCCCTGTCACCTTCCTTACAAATTCTCGAAAAGACATCAAAGAATATTCTGCTGAGAATTAGGACAAAGAAACAGAGCAACTAATCACTAAGGGCAATGAAAAGAAGCATTTACATACAGCTTAAAATAATACTTGAAAGATCTCAGGAATCCAAATTCAAATATGTTCTTCCACTTCTACTGACTGTTAGTGTCTCTAATTTCCCAGAATATGTATAAGTATTAAAGTCACAAATTCTGTTACCAGAGTTGTTTTCAGATGTACTTCTTTAACTAAAGTCATGTTTTTCAGAAAACAACTCAGATCTTGGAACTGTTCAATTGTTGCAGCTATTACTCTTACTATTCCTAGCTTAAGCAAGGCTTTAAAAAACGAGCAAACTTACATCTAACTAAGCAATTCCACCAAACTGATGACATCGTAAGGAGCAGTATCAGTCTTAAAAATTAAAATAAGTCAAAGTCATCAACAGTTCTAAAGTTTTAACATAATCTTTATTTAAAATAATACAAGTTTTAAAAATTTTCAGTGGAAGGCTTCTACAGGAATTAAAACTTGGGATATAATTTATATTTAAGTATCAATATATGTGTTTATATCTCATAGAAAAGAAATTACATACTCTCTTCAAAAATACAAAGACACTGAATATGTAAACACAAAAATATTAAGCTTGGTTTCTTTAGCTCTTAAAATAGCCTTATTTTTTACAACATTTATATGAATTCATAGGTCCCTTCTTATTTTTAGACTGAAAGTATTTTTCATTATATAGTCTTTAGACTAGTAAACTAGTGACCTAGTAAACTAGTGTTTACCTGTGGTGTCCTCTTGCAATCCTACATCAAATGCCAGCTTATCCATTGACGATCGAGATGTAGAGAGGCAGCATAAATACTATCAGATGAAAAAAGCATACATTACTTGTTCTGCTCACTTCTGATAATCCACTGAAATACAAAAAGCCATCAACCTACTAACACAGGATTAACTATTCTTAGATTATCCCCACTAGTTATTAACAAGAACATGTATGCCTGATAAACTGAAAGGCACTCAGGGAGACTTGACAAAAATATGTGTTCTAAATTAATCTCTCAGTCTACCCAGGTTGTCTTTTCACTGAGACAGGAATAGTGAGATTGGAAATCAAGAAGTTAGTTGCACCAAATTTCAGCTACATGAAGCCTCACTTGTAGGTAAGGAGTTTGGGACCTGTATAATTCCTCAGGGAATTTATGACTAAGGCTTCTGTCCAAAATATGTGTAAGAAGGAATCTCCTTTTCCACTCAATTTCCAACATATGCTCAGGTTGACAGCAAGATGCCAGCCATGGATTCAGTCACAGCTTATGCAATATGGAATATCCAAGGGAAAAGAAATGAGATGTCACCAATTCAGACTGACAAACAGAGGATTCAGGACTATGGGACCCAGACTTAGTTTTGGCACTTACCCAGATATGACCAGCTTGGTTTCGTATTTCCAAGCATCTACCTTTCACAAAGGTATCTAGGAACCATGAGTAAAATGCCTCTGATGCGAGTAATTCTCCTGTAGATGTCAATAGTCTGGGCACTTTCAAACGTTAACTTTCATACAAAAAAAGAAATCATTGCTGCTCACAACTCATGTAACACAATTACATACCATGCCGCTGTAGGAATGGCGCAGCAAGATTGCGTGCCCGTAGAGTAGTGTTCGATGCCCACCACCTTGTGCAGACTGAAAGGTAAAGAGAAATGATATACTGGTATGTTCTAATAAAGTGGGGCCTTCTGAGAAAGAAAGAAAAAAAGAAAGGTGAGAGAAAACTGTGTACTTTGAACCATCACCTATTTGGTAAAAAATATATTCTAGAATCTTGACTCCTTCTTCCTTGTGCTGAAAGCAGGCAGCCTCTCAGAATACCAGCTTTGATGCGTGTCATGCTACACTCTACATATTTATCTATTGTTAAATGTCATCATATTCACCCATTTTCCCTTCAAATTATATACTTTTCTACAGGAATGGTATGTAGAGAGAGATTTTGGAGTACTCTCCTTATTTTACCAGATTTATTCATCAATCACATTGGAGACCTGTAAACTGCTTGTCCCACACTGCTTAAATACTATCAGACAGAATTCTTCATCTGCTAGGAAACTGTTCAAAGACATCCAAGCTAACTCAATAGCATTTGGGGGTCTGAATATTCAGAAATCTTGTACAAGTAATTGTTCCTCTTGAGAAACACAGTATAAAAGTTGAGTGAAAGAAAATTAAAGTAATAAAATTCACTTTTATTGCAAGAAACTACAACCATTTTCCCCAATGTTTTCACTACAGTTTCTATTTTTCAATAGTCAGTTTATCCACTCATGAAAGCATAAACATAAAACATGCTTGTTAAAGCATGAGCACCTCATCAACTTCTGCCAAGGATTCATGTATTCCTTACACTGAACTGCATAGGACTGGCATTGGACAGGAGCAGACACTGTTTGATAAGACACTGTCAAGAGCATAATATCATATTTCTCTGACAGAACAACTCATTCAACATTATGCACAGCACACTCTCCAAGAAGCTTTGATAAGTAAACATTTTATGAGTCTATAAATGTGACAACTCCATAAGCAGCATTATCCTTTCATATAAGAATCCTGATTTAATTTCATATATATAGTATTTATACCCTCTCTTTTACCACAGTAGTCTGACCTTCCGTTAGACTGGAACATCAGACTTATTACAAAATAAATTGGAAACAATCATACTACCTTACATCTCTGGCAGCTAAATTTCACTGCTGAAGATCAAGTTAACTGAATGGCTATGGTGGCAACACACAATTATTTCCTCTCCCTGTTTACTCATTGTCCTTCTTTATCTTTTATCCATTCACATTTATTGATCTTTGAATTATTTAGTCAACGCAAAAAAAAAAAAGGATAGGTGGTGAAACAGCAAGCACTTCAAAAAATAATAATTTTATCACTTTTAAGAAACTGCTAAGAGTTTCTGGCTTTTATGTTTATTGAAAAAAGAGTAGCCTGATGGACACAAGGTATATTTTGACTTTCAGCAAATTGCATAGCAGTCAAAATGCAGGGAGGCACATTCAAAAACCTCTCTGGAAGACTGAATGACATGAATTTTTACTAAAAAATAAACGAAGTCAGGGAGTTTGTCACAGACACTGTCTTGGCAGTAAGATGTGAAGACTTAGCTTTGAACTACCATTAACACCACCACGCTTTCCAAAGGCACAAGGAAAGAACAAGATATATGATAACATCAGGCCTACTGTGCCAAAGATGAATGCTGAATGTCTGCTGCTCATCACACTGGGGAAGAGGGGAAAAAACTGCTGTGAACACACTACCCTACCAGCATTTCAGATTTGCCTGGAAATTTTATCAACAGTAGATATAGGTACCAAACTAACAAAGTCAGTAATATGAACAAAATTTCAAAATTTCACCAGTATTTTTATCAAAAGTATTCTGTGTTACCAACCATAAATTTCATCTCTAACATAAAGATTTGGTTGCTTGTTGCACAAAAGATGAGAATAGCATAACCAACAAAATCACAGCAATGTTAGCTTGCCCTTACTTTGGCCATATTGATTTGTCTGTCTAGCACCTATTTTGTTAAATTCTCACTTGCAGTGGAACAGGAAAAAGGTTGGTTCAAAAAAATTACAATCATTTTTATGAAAAATGGAAGAGTGGGTTTTTACATAATTATTTTCCAGGAGGATTAAGGCAATTCTTTTAAACCAGTATTACTTTTCCCATTAGAATAATGCAAGCAAGTTTGCAGTTTGTTTCTTAGATGGAAAACAGAGTTGTAAAAACACATTTTAAGCATTTTCCACTTAAAGATTTCCAAGCGGCAATTATAATCAAACCATCTTTTGCAAGGAAAGTGAAAAGATGAAACAGAAAAATATTGAAAAGGCTAGAAAACAAAGCTGGTTCTGTGAAACTGCTTTCCATTTTGGAGCTTGTCTTCCGGGACATACACATACCTTTAAGTTAATTTCCTATTTTAATGGCTCATTTCATAACTAAATACTCAGCATTTATCTTTGTGTCAGAAACTGCATAGCAAGTAGTTGTTGGGTTACCATTTTCTATTGAAATAATCTTTGATTTTTAAAATTATCCATTCCATTTCCAGCAGAAAACTAAATTTTCCACATGGTAAAAAAATTAAAATAAATTTAAAAGGTTACAATTTGACTTCTGTGGCAAAGATACAACATCCAAGATGAGATCTGCCACTGAAGTTTTACCAAGTTTCTAACAATATTGCAATAGTAACATTTCAGAAGATTCTGCAAGACTACTTGGAAGCCACAATGCTGACTAATTCAACCCATAATGCCCACAGATTTTTGCACAAATATATTAATGGGATTGTAATGCAAGGCAGTTGCTAACAACTACATTATTTAGCATGAGTCTTATTTTCATTATGTTTCTAATTTCCAGTTTTCAAAGTAATTTCCAAGTTGAACAATACATCCCTCAAATAAAACCAGGCTGGACAAAAATACATTTGTTTTCAAATAACTTCTCCATTGAAATTCTATCAGGTATGCGATTCAGGAGTTATCAGTTATATTAACACAAAACTCTTCTCATTTTATCTCTCAAGAATTTGGGGTTCAGAATAAAACTAAAAAAGCCTTCAGAATTGGCAAACAGTAAAGAAAATAAATTGAGATTGAAAGCATACAGGACAAATTCACATTGCTTGTAAAAACTTCATGTAAACTGCCTATCTCTACTCCAGTATTTCTGCAGCTGGAATAAAAGATTAATTTGGAGTCATCTCATTAACCAAAAGTCCTTTCTACAGAAATAAGAATTTAGAATATAAAAAGAATTAGAGCTAAATAAATTAGCATTCCAAAAAATATAAAGTTTTCAAGTTCCATACACTGTTAGATCAGACGAGAATAGGTTATTAAGATATGAGCGGTTTGATTTGATGTGAAGAGTGTTATTGTAAACCAAAATAAAGAAAAACAAGCTAAAGTAGGGAAATGTATTTTCCACATTTTCTTAATAGAAATAGGATTAAAATGCCAAAAAGCACTAAAAAACTACAACCTACAAACTATCTAGCAAAACGTGCAAATAATGGAAGTAGCATAACATGAAATAACATATTTATAATTAGATAGAAGAAAAATTATCTATTTTACTCTGAATACCAACCCTGCAGTAAGATATGTTATACCTGATTTGGCAAACCCTTTGTATCAGTACAATTTTGCATATACATGACTGTCACAGGTACAGACATCCAATCACCTCACAGACAAAACACTCACACAGTAGCACCTGCACTGCTGTACTCCTGGACACACATGAGAAGTTGCAGGAAGTAAATCACGGTCACACTGAGTAAGTGTTTTTGATCCATTTGTGCTTCTGGTCTCACAATGAGACCTTTTCAGAGGCTGGTGAATAACCTTGTGGCATCCATTACTTTGAGTCACCCTTCCATTCTTTTGAAAAGAACAGCCTTATTTCTACTAGAGAAAAACATCTCTTAGACCAAAGAGAACTCTACTGCAAGCAAATGCCAATGTTTCTTTGCTGACTTCTCTTCACAGGTCTACACAATCTCCAAACATGTGAGAAAAAAGAAAAAGCTACAAGTTTCAGGTAGACACCAGAGAAAAACAACCATGTGAAAGCATGTATTTAAACAAGACAGTTATTTCAGTGTGTACAGAAAAAGCTTCTGTAACATAATTATTCATAAATCTAATGCCTGAGAAGGCCCGACAGCAATTGCATTTAGCACATGGTTATTCAAACAAGTCTAGCCACCCACAAAAGCAATTTAAAAATACTGAATGTGTCACACGGGAACTGATTCACACTCTAGAAACACTCATACAAGAGAATACATGAGTTTTTAAGAACAATGTAATGGCTTTTCCTGCTTCATTCCATGATGGGTCCATATTAGTAGAATGGAATTACTGACATGGGCTATAGGGAAAATGACAGTACAAAGACTAAAATGTAAGGAAAAACAGCTTTGATAGACTCATATTTTTTTTTTTAATAAATTGAAACAATAAAACACATTAAATCCTTCAAAATTGCAGTCCATATAACTTTCAGTAATGGCAAATCATGACCTGATTACAAGCAGCTGCTTAGACTTGCATTTGCTCTGTGATCCATATCCAATCCTAACAGTCTAGATGGAACTTATCACCAATCAAAATGGGTCTAAATGGGTTTCTAAAACAATACTACACAAGTGCTTTCATGGCACTGGACATTTTCAACGTTGTAAAGCAGCTGTGCAATAAAAGAGGCAACAAGCTCACTGTTTTTCTTCACAAGTGTTTTTCAAGGCAACTACAGCAAGATAACATTAAAAGTTTCAAATAGGATTATTAGTCTTTTCATATGTACATTAGAGTAAAACAATGTCATCTAAAGCACTGAATACTCACACTTCATTAAAATGGAACACACTAACAATGGGCACCTTAAATCAGATGCTGGAGATGACAGCATGTCATTTAACATCATGTTAAATATAGGACACCTATGCTTCCACGAAAACAGTTGCAAATATGAATACAAAAGGCATTATTTTCTCCATCATGAGTATGTTCAAAATTTCATGAAGTTCAGGAATTTATACAGTTAGAAAACTACAAAGTTATAAGAAAAAAAAATTCTATTTCTAAATCTAGACACTTAGACAAAATGCATAAGCAGGAGTATAGAATTAAACACAGAATATCCTATAGTTACCTGTTTTGAACCCTTTTCAATTAAAACCCACCACCATCACAGAAATAAACCAAGCAGGATATTGCACCTGCCAGTGATGGAAATGCTAAAGGATTATATACAGATAAATAGTATGTGTTATTCCAGTGATGGACTCTTCTCCAAGTCACAAACCTGGGATCCACGGTGCCACTATCAAATTTTTCATTCAAGAGAATTCATTGCAATCTGAAACTGGGGGTTTGATCCATTAGGAAGAGAAACCAAATAGGAAATATCAGTCTGATGGCATCCATTGGTTTGGAAAAAAAATCAACTACCATGCCTTTTGGGTAAAAGCATATTTAGGCCTTGGACTGTGCTGTTCCCAGTGAGAAACAACCTGTGTCAAGATGAGAGATGTAATGCTGTTGGCCTCAATGCCTTTATCAATATGCTAATGAAAGTTTTTAAACCAGCAGGGTATTTATTTAAATTTTTTTTTAAATTTAAATTTAAATTAAAGGTATTATTTAAACCAGTAAGTATTTATTCTGAGTTAAATCTTCAAAAAGAAAACAGTAGATGCACAAGAACCATGTGCTTTGTTTATATAAAATTATTTGTGACTTCCTTCATTTAAGCAAGTTAAAGGTTTCCATTTAAGCAATCTGCAAAACAGAATGAAAATTATTGAAAGGATGTGGAATAAATGCAGATCTTGAAAACTTTTGAATTTTCACTCAGGGGAAGGAAAACTCCATGATGGCTGAATTAGGCTTGAAGTAAAAAAAAATCAGGAAAAGGAACTGTGAGGAATAGGATGGAAGGATGTCCCAGAGTCTAAATCCATCTCATTATGCTTCTACACATAAATATTTACATTATGCTCCAACCATTTCTGTAGAGAAGATGAATCTCAAATTTCATTATTAATGTGCAATTCCTTAATCTGTTCTAGACCAATGTGATGGAGGTCAGTATTTATCTAAAACCAGAAATGATGCAGTCCTACATGCTGCCTAGAATAGGAGGTTACTACAGGTAAGTGTTTGATGAGACCTCTTGCTCCCCACAATTATATACTGTCTAAACTTTTTCACACTGAACACAACTTCAGATGACTAATGAGAGCTTCTTTCTGATACCAGGCAACAGCCAGTTGGAAAATACAGGAAGGCTCATTTCTTAATACCACCATGATCAATTACAGTTTATGAAAAAAAAAAAAATCTTGATGTGGTGGGTTGAACTTGGATACATCCCAGGGCCCCCCAGGCTGCTCTATCACTACCTCATCTCAGCTGGACAGGGTAGAGAAAGTAAGATAGAAAGCAAGGGCAGTTAAGGCAGTTTACTAAGGCAAAAGTGAAAAGTCATACATGCATACAAGTGAAGGGAAAACACTAAAGATTTTATTTGCTACTTCCCATCATCAGAAAATGTCTGGTCACTTTCCAGGAAGCAGAACTTCAGCACACATCATGGTTGCTCCAGAAGGCAAATCTTGTAAATAAAAAATGCCTCCACTTTCTCACTTTCCTAGCTTTTATATCTGAGCTGACAATATATGGCACATAATATTCCTTCGGTAAATTTGGATCCGCTGTCCTAGGTGTGTCCCCTCCCAAAATCTTGCACACATTAGCCTGCTGATGGGAGGTGGAAAGTTGGAGAGACAGCTCTGATGCTGTGCCAGAGCTGCTTAGCAGTAGCCAAAACACTGGTGTGTACAAACACCTTTCCAGCCACCAATTCAAAGTACAGCACTGTGGGGGCTGCTATGGGGAAAAGGAACTCCGTCTCAGCCAGACCTAATACACTTGATGACAAAACACAAACTCAGATTAATTTAGCTTAAGGCAACTAAATAGCCAATGGACAGAAAAAAGGCCCTTTTGGTCAACAATTCAGTCCACCTAAAACCTGAGCATTCTGCTTGTGATTACACAGGGATCTTAGGATATCTATGGCTCCTACGTCTGGCATTTCGGTTTTGTAAGATGAATGCCAACCAGAGAGTCCAGAAAACCCAAGGAGTGGTGAAAACTGAGTGTGTGGAAACAGGCAGAATCACCGCAGAACTTGTGAAGTAACCCTGGAACAGAGCTAGAAGGCTTGTGAGACAAGATTAGTCAGGCAAAACTAAACAGCTGATGTTTGGAATACTAACGCTGGGAAATTAAATCTTCAGCAGCATCAGAGAACTTAAAAATGCTGCAAGCAGTAAAGACTACAAACAAAGCTACAGAAAGTAAGCCAGGAAGCTGTACATCATCTTGCTCATAGAAGTACCCATTTTCTTTCAAAATCTTGATACAAAACAGACAGAATTCCCTTTCCAAAGTAGCAGCATCCAGGCCCAGAACCCTTGAATTCTTCTACCAAAGAAAACAAAAATGCTAACCTTTCTGCAAATACTGTGCTCTTGGGCTGCTGTTTCCAGTGGCCGACACCAAATCCACAGCATTTAGTTGTTTATACTTTAAAGATGCAAAGTAAATCAATTCATTGACATGCAGCATTGAGCTAATATTCCTTCATTCTGCTCCTATCACATAACAGCAATACCAAAGGTGGAATTCAAACAGTCTAAAACCTCTTTGTCTCACTGTGGCATACACACCATATTATAACACAATAACAAACAGGAAGTTAAATCTCTTAAGGCATTATATATGCTATACATAATCTTGTCTTTATACTTTATTTTTAAATCACTATTGACTGTGGCAGTGTGCGTGGCTAAAGCCACAGCATGTAAGCCTCAACACTGGTGGAAGGGAGCTCAGCACACTGTCCTCTGAGACAGCTATTCTGGTTAGGGTGACACTGTTACCCATTCCATCATTCCTTTCGGTTGCTGTTTGCATACGTTGTTTCCACTGGTTTGTTACTTGGTTATGTAATGTTCTGTATTTGGTCATGTTCCAGAAAGTTCTTGTCTCCTCAGTTACCCATTGGATATATTGTAATTTCTGTTCCCCTATTGGTTGTATCCCCTCTCCCTTTCCCTATATAAACCCCTCTTAATCCCTGAGCTGGGTTCTTTGATCCAGAACCTTCAGCTCACCTGGACCCTCGTTCCTGCTCCCGGACCCTTCCCTGGACCCTCTCCTGCTGCCCTAGCCTAATAAAAGAGCTGAAATCACCGGACAAAGGCCCCTCCTTGGTCTTTGTTTTCACCGACCCGCCAAAGACCACTGGGCTACGGGCAATCCTGCTCAGCAGAGGAGCCAGCACTGTCCAGCTAGGCATTGCTGGAACCCTGCTTGGGGGAAAAGCACTGCGGCTTAGCAGCCAGCCCCCATACCACCGGGGGAAGCCAGTGCAGGATGCCGTGTGCCCTCAGGCCTGTCCCCAGCCCTCAGCAGAGCGCATCCCAGCAGCGCGGCTACAATTGACTTCCTTCTCCTGAAATTCACTACAAAACAGTAAATGTTGAAATAAAATTCAGGCATGGAGATTAGTATGATTGATGATTGCTGGTACCCACTCCGAGATAATGATGACCAAAAATAAAAGTAAGAATTAAAAAAAAATAAAGAAAAGAAAAAAAGAAACAAAACAAACTCCTTTTATTGATTTGATCAACAGCTAGCTCCTATTTTATGCCAAGCCAAAGAAAAAAACAGACAAACTAGTTTAGATGAACTACAGGTTTCCTAAGGATGGCTTGAATTAAAAGCCATATCACAATATGTAATTATGCTCTATATAAATATCACATAAAGATCTGAATATCTGAATTTGAATAAATCAGCCAGCCAAAAAAAAAAAAAAAACAAAAACAAACACATAAGCATGTCTTATTCAGTTGAGAACACAGAAATATTTTACTATCTATATTAAAAAAAATTGAAATCATTAGTAATGATTCCAAGTATTTGTGCCAGCACCATGCTAAATGATCCCAATTTTGCTAATATTGACCTGTTGGAAAGCAGAATTTTAAAACCTCAAATATACATCATGATTGATATTTCTGACACTACATTTATGTTATCAGTTTTCCAGCAATGGGAAACTTTACAACAATGAAAAGCAGACACAGCAGTAAAAATAAATCAAAACTAAATAATATTGATTGTCTGTTTCCAGCTTTCTATGTAAAACAAACATTTATATTTATGGCTGAGGCATTATTTCTATTAAAAATGCCTACTTTTGAGCAATTCCAGGGTTTTGTAAAAATAATTGCCCAACAGGATAAAATTTATTGATTTCTCCCTTAGCCTAGTGAGGATTTCTCTTCCCTCATACTCCTCCTCAGTATCTGCATAGGACATAGAAGAAATAATAAAAATCTTCCTAGTTATTTTAGAGCTAAAGAAGTGGAGGAGGGAGGCATTTTTCACAGGTTAAGGATCGTGACTAAGCTTTTTCTGTTGTTGTATGATACAAGGAATGTGAATCATCCTTGTCACTTGAGAAAGAAACGCACAGATAAAGAATAAGACAGACAGCCAAGTGGGAAGAAAAGATGGATCAGCAGAGGAATCATGCTAAGAAAACTCCTCTGACATCATTAAATCCAGCCCTTAAAATAGAACTGCTTATCTAGCCCAGAATTGCTCACTTTTGGAGAGTGACAATGAGGCAAGACCATGCCACAGGAAAGCAAACTCTTAGGGGATGAAAATCAGTAAAGAAATCATTTTAGAAGTTTAACTGGGAATACACATTAATAATTAAAGTAGAAAACGGAAAAGCAACACATTTTGGTGAAAACTGCAGCTAATTATTTAAATGTCAGTTATTCAAAATGCTTGGAGGTTCACCAAGTGCCTTGTCACAGTGTTAATAAGGAAAAAAAAAAAAAAGAAAAAAGCAGCCACAAGAAACAGAGCTACAGAAAATGCCTGCTGAGGCACTGACAGCCCCATCCCTGGGATGCCTCACCCACCCCACAGGTGAGACATCAAACCATCACAGCATTCTTGTGACAGAAGAAACAGTGTGCTGTAACTTCTGTTATTTATTCATTGTCTCAAAATTTTGTATTTACCAGAAAATGCTGCATTCTCACTGAAAGGATTAGTATGCAGTGAAAATTGGAGAAGCCAGACAAAAGTCCTTTTCTCCCCAGCCTGCCTTTGGTCCTTCATGATCTAAACAAACAATAACCCCAACCCAAAGTAGAGTCACTGTGGTTTCAAAGTTCAGATTCTTTAAAAATTCAGTATGTTTTATTTAATGAAGGCCAGTTTGATGCTGAAGTTGAAAATTAATAAATAAAGTTAATTAAATTAAACTGTAGGAATTCACAGGAAGTACAATACCAAATGTTTAACTTACTTACCTTCATCATAAATTTCTGTAGATCCATGAGAAGGGGGAAAAAAAGAGAAAATGTGTAATGAATATTTGCTTTCAGGTGCATAAAAATGGGATTTGTTTCCCCTGAAAAAGTGAGTGGGATACACTCACTAGAAACCACATTTAAAAGGGACATTTATCATTGCAATTAACATAATTATAGCTTGTGCTGGAAAGCTAAACAGCTACCCAGAACAAAGCTTTTTTTTCTTTTTTTTGCAAGTTTTCTCAGTTTTTTTTCACTTAAAATAATACAGCACATTAAATACCTACTATCTAAAGATAAAACACAGTACAGGTAAAACAGGAGCCATGCCTGATCATCTTAAACAACTTGCTCTGATGATCGTTTCTAACTAAGTACGGTGTGAGTTGTTAAGTCCTGCATTCAAAGTGCAGTGCTGAAGAGCAATACCACTACTGTTGCAACACATTGTATGCAAATGCAAAATAAAGACAATTTAAATATTAGGAAGACTTCATGCAGTGGTTTAAAACAATTAAGTGCCACATGACTGATGTCAGAAGATTATGGAAATTTTTAGGTTAAGTTTTGTGAAGGTTGCTCAAGAATAAAAGGAGACTGATATGTTACATGCAGTCATTTACTTTTCTTTCTTAGAGACTATCAGTTCATGTTTTCACAAAGGTTGAAACTGAGGGCTGAAGTTTGTCTCCATCCCAAATGAAAAGATATTCTAATTGGAGAGCTTCCAAGTAAGGCTGGCTGCTTTCATTTCATACATGCATTTTTAAAGAGAAGTATCTGTTCTCAAAGATGTACAAGATGTTCTAGCTAAGAGAAAAAAAACCCTATAATCTATTCATCTTAAAATGTTCAAAGACTTCTCTCCTTCTCACCTTCTCTTTTTTTAGCTCTATTTGGTTGTTATCAGAATAGCTTTGTAGTTGTCACCCTGAAATTTTTTGCTTTTACTGGGTGAATCCAGAAACTAACCAGAAATCTTTGCTGAGCTTTCCACAGTGGGGTGTGTATAAATTCGTTAATATATCAACAATTTATTTACATGATTAATTCAAATTAATCCTTTCCTTCATTTGTCAATACAGATTTTCACTTGCCAACCCACCTGTCAGTTTATCAAGGACATTAGATCTGTCAAAAACCTCAGTCTCTTCCAGCTGTCATTCATCTATGAAATTTTATTCTGAGAACTATACAATGCCATTACTTTTTCCTTACTACAAGTATATTAAACAACAGTTCTGTGAAACCTTCTGGTTCTCTTCTTGACAATTTATTTAATTTCTTTTAACTACCTTCAAATGAAAGTGAATAGTTTGTCTCTTCCCTTTATTACTAAATGATACAGCAGCTTCTTATGCTGGATTCTTTGGAAAATCAGATTTAACAATTCATTCTCTTCAGCTGACATATTAAATGAACTATAGCAAATGAGAGAGAAACGATTATCATCTATCTGGATCCATCATATCATGTTCTTTAGAGTTGCTTTGGTTTCTTAATAATTTTTTACACAGTTTACATGTCATTCTTAAGAGATAGAAAGTGCCATGAACAGACCCCCTCAAAAAAACCTAGAAGACAACAGTGGGTGAGGGAAGTTTGAACACATAAATCCATCTATTGCTTTAAAAACACCAGGGAAAGAAATACTCTGAAATGTAATTGTTTCAAAAATATTTTCTCTTCATGGCAAACGCTTAAACATATGTTATGTCCACAAATGTGAAGCAAATACCTCTGTGAAACTTCAGGCCAAGCCTGAGAAGTTACATATCATGAACTGTGAGGGTCACAGCTGCCAGGAAATAGCCAGGACAGAGAGTTCCAGACACTCCTGTCATATTCTTCTGCAAGAATATCCTTCAAGGCTTTTTGACCAAATCTCTTAGCTAGAGAAGAATACTTCCTTTGAAAAACATCTCCCCCAGCTTGGGTGGAAAAATGGACAGAAGGGGGGGGGGGGGG